>JACEFZ010013451.1:112500-132048 GCA_014155875.1 Cepaea nemoralis
GCAAGGGTATTGGGCTGTGTCAGACAGGGTACTATTGGAAAAATTAAGCGGCAGTCCTATTAACATAAACATCCTTCAAATATATGCAGTGAAGATAGTATAGAGGAAGTTTATAATGACATGGCGTCTGCTTTGAAGAAATTTAAAAATTCAGAAATAAATATCATAAAGGGAGATTTCAATGCAAAGGTAGGAAATCAAGGTGATGGATGCACAGTAGGCAACCATGATTTGGGAGAGCGAAACGAAACTGGATAAAGACTTGTAGAATGGGCAAAAGAGCAGGAAATGATTGTAGGAAACACTTTGTTTAAACAACATCCTAGAAGATTATGGACATGGATGAGTCCTGACAGCGGGACTAGAAATACGATTGATTACATTCTGATTAGCAGAAGATATCGAAATGCGTTAACAATCGTAAAAAAGAGTTCCAAACGCAGATTGCTACGGTGATCACAGACTGGCACACTGTGGGTAAAATCAAGCAAGTCAAGCATACAACAGGAAACACTAAATTTGATCTGTGTACATTGAAAAATGATAAGGAAACACAAGACAAGTTTAACATAGAAGTAAAGAATAGATTTGATATGTTGTGTGAACATCCTAGTAAAGATCCTATTTCAAGAGGTGGATGATCAATGGGAAATTTTGATGAATTCAGTCAGTTTGGCTGCAGAAACAGCTATTCCAAAATAAAAGAAAGTGGGTCGTAAGATGTGGATGACTGAAGAAATTTTTACAAATAATGGAAACACAATATACAAAACACTGATCAGACCAGTTGTGCTGTATGGCTCTGAAACCTGGAGTACAACGAAAGGAGACGAAGCCTTGTTACAAACCTTTGAGAACAAAATTTTAAGACGCATCTTTGGACCCATTAGGGATACACAAAGTGGAGAGTGGAAAAGAAGAAGTAACAAAGACATTTATGATTTGTTTAAGTCCCCGCTAATCACTGGTATCATGAAGGCTAATAGACTACAATGGCTGGGGCATATAGAAAGAATGGAAGATAATAGGGAAACAAAACTCGCTTACACTCAGGAAATAAATGACCGTAGACCCCGAGGTAGACCAAGAAGGCGGTGGAGAGATAATATACATACAGACCTACAAGCACTTGGAATCAACGACTGGCAAGAGAAGGTCCACCAGAGAGACGAATGGAGACAGATTGTATTTGCAGCAAAGAACCTCAATGGCTCGGAACGCTGAAGAAGAAGAAGAATGGAAACATGAAGACACGACAAAAATAACCCTAAAACATATGAAGAAATTCACAGATAAGTCAGAACATTATGTAAGGAGGAAAGAGGCTTGAAAAAAATTGCATAGAAATTGAGAAACAACACAACAGTAAATGTACCACATTAATGCACACAAGAATTAAGGAATTTAGTAAAAAAAACAAAAAAAACAAAAACAAAAACAAAAACAAAAAATACACGTACATCAACAGGCTGCTTAAAAACAAAAGATGGACAAACCATAATATAAGATTGAAACATACAATTTTACACGTATGGACAGACCTTTATGATGATAGCAGAGAACAGTACGATGTTCGAAATAATAATGAAGGACCATTAATTATGAAGATGGAGGTTCAGAATATTCTTAACCATATGAAAACTGGCAAGACCCTCGGTTCAGACAACATTACAACAGAAATTACTGATGCTTTAGAAGAATATAGAATACATCAAGTCAGCAGACTAATAAACACAATATATAACACTGGAGATATACCTCCTGAATTATGTAATTATGTATTTACTGCAACCTCAAAGAAATCTGGAGCCGTGGAATGTGAACAATATAGAACAATTAGTATAATGAGTCACATCACAAAGATTTTGCTAAGAATTATCATGCAATGAGTAAAGAGGAAAATACAAATTGAAATAGGAGAAGAACAATGTGAGTTTGTAGAAGGCAAGAGTACAGTTAATGCTGTGTATTTGCTGAGAACAGTAATTGAGTGTTTTACTGAAGGAAACAACGATATACGTATATGCTTTATTGACTTCACTAAGCCTTTAGATAAAGTAAGACATGTCAACATGATAGAGATGTTTGCAGATCTACAAACTGATGGGACAGACATTAGACTTATAACAAACTTATATTGGAAACAAAAGGCTGCCATGTGGATTAATAATGAAGTAGGTCAGCATCAGCCTAATGAGAGAGGCGTGAGACATTGGTGTGTAATGTCTCCAGATCATTTTTCAATGTATAGTGAACAGATTTTCAGAAATGTACAAGATATGAAAGGAATCATCATTCGAGGAAGAAACATCAAAAGAATTAGCTATGCAGATGATACAGTATTGATTGCAGAAAATGAGCAGGATCTGCAACATTTAGTAGATGCAGTTGTTGCACACAGTGAACAATTAGGGCTAGAATTGAATTGTAATAAGACACATATTATGGTCGTCACTAGGACGAAGAAAATAGCACAATGTAATATACAAGTAAATGGGAATATTGTTAAACAAGTGAATTGGTACAATTATCTCGGAACAGTCACACAAATCTGATGGGAGATGCCTTGAAGAGATTAGAACCAGAATCGCCCTGGCAATGGCAGCCTTTTGGAAGATGAAAACCATACTGATCAATAAAATGGTGTCAATTGCAACGAGAAAAATAGTGTTGATGTGCAACATAGAGTCTGCACTTTTGTATGGATGTGAAGTGTGAACAATGAGCAGTCAGGCTGAAAAACATATGGTGGCGGTGGAAATGTGGTTTTATTATAGGAGAATGCAAAGAATACCATGAACAGTCAGAAAAGCAACAATGAAGATCTAAAAGAAACAAATGAAAATCGTAAACTGATTAGAGAAATTAAACGTAAACAGTCAAACATTTTTTGGACATGTTATGAGAAGACATAAATTAGAGAACTTGGTGACAACTGGCAAGATCGAGGGAAAGAGAACAAGAGGAAGACAGAGAAGTAAATACCTGGATGGCTTGACCACGTGGTATGGTCGAGACAAGAACACTGAGCTGATCCACGACTCTGGTGATCGAGTGAAATGGCGAGTCATGGCCGTCCACGCTTACCGGCATGGCACATGATGGATGGATAATTATATTTAAATATATTCAAGTGGTTGGTGCATATTATTTCAATGTTTAAATTTCCTGTCATGGTACGCAATGGCTGGAATACACGCGTTTATAAGTCATAAAACATACGTGACCAAAATTATTTTAAGTGTAGGGTGTTGTGTCATATTTTGTATATGGTAAAACGGATGAGCTATTCGTGTGTAACGGCCAACTGCAATTATTGATTATTTGGTTGTTTCGGGATTTGACATTTAAATATTGAGCACAACCCACTACTGTTTTATTTAAACTGCAATTATGCTCATATGTAGCCAGCAAAAAATATAGAGGAAAATATCACCAATGGGGTTTATCCTAGACATATGAAAGATATGCAAGAACGCTTAAAGAAAGCAAAATGTCGGCACCAGCCAGGGACGAGATGAAAATATACTGGTTTGTGTGCAGTTGTCGGGTCCGACAGATGGTTGCAGTTGTCATCAGGCTGTCACAGATCACAAGCACACTTAAGGGTGTTCCTACATATTCTATATAGACGTTGTATCCACAGGTGGTTGTCGAATTCTCTCCCATATTGCGGATTAACTTTGTGATGATTGTCTTCCTTTTTGTGATTATCGTCATCATCGTGCACCCGGAAGGGTCGTAGGTGCTCCGATCTCCTCCTGAACATCTCCACCAGCGTCTATCGACCGACCACACCAGTTTTGTGTTGATTAGAAAAATTTCTTTTCAATAAATCAATCAATCATGTGCCAAGCCGGAAAGCGTGGACGGTCATGACTCCCCATTTCACTCGATCACCAGAGTCGTCGATCAGTTCAGTGTTCCTGTCTCGTCCATGCCATGTGGCCAAGCCATCCAGGTATTTTCCTCTCGGTCTTCCTCTTGGTCTGTTCCCTTCGATCTTGCCAGTTGTCAATAAGTTCTCCAATCCATGTCTTCTCATAACATGTCCAAAAAAGTTTGATTGTCTACGTCTAATTTCTCTAATCAATTTACGATTTACGTGTGTCTTCTGTAGTACTTGATCATTGGTTTTTCTGTCTGTCCATGGTATTCTTTGTATTTTCCTCAGAAACCACATTTCTGCAGCCATCATATGTTTTTCAGCTTGACTGTTCATTGTCCAAGTTTCACATCCATACAAAAGAACAGGCTCTATGTATCCCCTCAACACTCTTTTTCTCGTTTCAATTGACATTTTCTTATTGGTCAGAATGTTTTTCATCTTGCTAAAGGCTACATTCGCCATGGCGATTCTTGTTGCAATCTCTTCAAGGCATCTCCCATCAGATGCTATGACTTTTCCGAGATAACTGTACCGATTCACTTGTTGAAGAATAATCCCATTTACTTGTATATTATATTGTGGTACTTCGTACTTCCTAGTGACGACCATAACCCGTGTCTTTTTACAATTTAATTCTAACCCCAGTTGCTCACTGTGTACAACAACCGCATATACTAATTGTTGCAGATCCTGTGCATTGTCTGAAATCAATACTGTATCATCTGCATATCTAATGTTACTGATGTTTCGTCCTCCAATGCTGGTTCCATTTATATCTTCTACACTTCTGAAACTATTTTCACTGTATAGGAAAAAAAGATCTGGAGACATTACACATCCCTGCCTAACACCTCTCTTAATAGGCTGATATTGTCCCGCTTCATTATCAATCCTTATGGCAGCTTGTTGTTTCCAATATATGTTTTTTATAAGTCTAATGTCTTTCCCATCAATGTGTAGATCTTCAAGCATATACACCATGTTGACATGTCTAACTCTATAAAAAGCCTTTGTGTAGTCAATAAAGCAAATATGTATATCCTTGTTTACTTCAATAACTGTTCGCAGCATATACACAGCATTTACTGTACCATTTCCTTCTACAAACCCACATTGTTCTTCCCCTATTTTAGGTTGTATTTTCTTCCTCACTCTTTGCATGATAATTCGTAACAAAATCTCTGTGATGTGACACATTATACTAATTATTCTATGTTGATCACATTCCAAGGCTCCTGATTCTCGTTTAATCATGGCAATATGTTCATGTCTGGCTGTGTCCCGCCTAACTTCAATTTCCCTCATACTCAACAAGGAAACAGATTCCTCGGTGTTCTTAAAGTCACCTGATGGTCCTGCGTGTTTTAGGGTGTTGATGGAGTCTGGCTTATCCATTGCTGTTTTCTTCTTTTTATATCTGTATTTGCCGGTCTCCCTGGTCGAGGAGTTAGCAGCTTTCTCCGTAACCCCGTTTACTCTCGTGGTTGACGTGAGCATACTAGAATTGGAAGCTGTTCGAGTCGCGCCAGTGACTTATGAGAGTATAAAGGCGGTCGCTCAGAAACTACTGAGCGTAATCTTGCCAAGAAATCAACAATCAGCTGAAAGATGCTGATGTTGACAGCCATGTCCTGTAAAGGATATGCAAAAAAAAATAATTAATCTGTATTTACTTTGTGTAAGACGAAGACAAATCTGAACATCATTGACATATTACACAATGACAGCAAATAGAATTATATTGAAACAAGTAACTATATTCAGTTATCTAGAGTCCATAATAATATCAGATAGGCAAGGTAACACAGAGACAACATTTAATCAAATCCATGGCCACATTCCATCTTATGAGTAAATCAATGAAAGTGAGACGTAGAATTAGTCGGCTTTAATATAAAATAATCACAAGTGATAGAATGGACGTTGCTGTTAAGAGCTTCCGTCAGCACTCACACGCACACACAACAAACATAAGGTGATACAACTACATAAAAAATACACAACAATTATTTAGCTGTTGAGATTCAATCGTCAGAACAGGGACATAAGTGACCAACTTATCGAGCGTACATCAGACTGAGCGGCACGCTTCGTGAACTGTTTCTTGCTATTCCACTAATTTCATTTTCATCTATCATCTCATAATTGTCCTCTAGTACCTTGCTGTGTCGAGGTGAAGTATAAACAGCGGGAGAGTGTCCGATTATGGGCTTCAAGTATCGATATTCCCATGGACTCTGTTATTCCCTCCGCCCATCGTTTAAGTGGTCGGCCTCTTCCTCTGCTTCCATCTGATCTGTACATCATTGCTTTTTGTGGTATACTGTTAGTTGGTAACCTACTTACATGGCCACATCATTTGACTTGCTGCCTTCTAATAAAATCTATCGCTCATATAACCCACACTTTAGATCTGATTTCTTCATGTCTGGGTGATCATGTCTGTCCACAAAATATCATATGGAGTGCCGATAACATTTTCGGAAGCAGCATGTTTTCAAATCAGCAAATGTCCGTTTTATAGCCTTTCTAAATCCATGATTCAAACTACAACAGATTACAAAATTCAACACAGAATGGAGCGGAAAACAATGCGCCCCAATAACCATCATAAAAGCTGGCACATCACGGTAAAACGCAACACATTCCATCACAAACGGCGGTACACTCAAAATAAAATATACCCCGTACATGGCCACAAAAAATCGCACACTTCTCATTACCGCAACTCGGTTACTTTTGATAACAGTGTTCGCTATATCTTCTGTTTGCATTCGTCGAGACATAGCGGCTTTCTTGTGACTGATGGCTATGCGAGCTATTTTGTAGTAGCAAACAAACACCACACTTATATTGATAAAATGTAAGATTATATTTGCATAAAAGTATTCAACTGGCTGGTGAAGAGTTATACAATATTTATATTTTATGTTCTGGTAAACAACGGCGGGAATACAGGCGTTGATAAGACACAAAATGTAAGTGATAGAAAGTATTTTGATTGTACGCTTTGTTGTCATATTTTGTATGTAATAAAATGGATGAGCTATTCGTATATATCGATCAACTGCAATTATGCCCATATGTAATCCAGCTAAAACTGTAAATGAAAACGTAGTCCCATATACTAGGTTTTTGACGATGATTTGTTCATCAATAATGGAGTTCAACCTGGTTAGGCGAATGCTGGCTGTGACGAGAAAGCTCACGGACATCAGTATGTCGGCCACAGCCAAAGAAGCAATGAAAATATACTGGTTGGTGTGAAGTTCCCGACTCCGGCAGATGGTCACTATTGTCAAGACGCTGTCACAGATTACAAAGGCACTGATTGATATTCCTGCGTATCCGAGATATTCCTCGTAGCCACAAGTAGATGTCTCATTATCTCCCATGTTTTATAGATTGGAGTCACGCGGCGACTATCGTCTCCCTGGAAATGGCAAGAAACAATTATAAATATAAATAAATGGTTGCATATCGTTTACAGGAAATTACTGTCAACATCAGCATCTTTCAGCTGATTGTTGATTTCTTGGCAAGCTTACGCTCAGTGGTTTGCCATTGCTTTCTGAGCGGCCGGCTCACATACCCCGTACGTTACCTATGCGATTCGAACCACTGCTGATTCTCACCGTCGTCACGTTACTTAGAGAGTATACGAGATTACGGAGAAAGGTCGCTAACCTCTAGGCCAGGAAGCCGGCAAGAAACAATTACTTTAGTGAAAAAGTATACTTAGCTGGGAAATGGCAAGAAACAATTATGCTAGTGAAACAGTATAATCAGCTGGGAAATGACAAGAAACAATTACTTTAGTGAAACAGTATAATCAATTGGAAAATGGCAAGAAACAATTATGTTTGTGAAACAGTATAATCAGCAGGGAAATGACAAGAAACAATTACTTTAGTGAAACAGTATATTCAGCTGGGAAATTGCAAGAAACAATTACTTTAGTGAAACAGTATAATCAGCTGGGAAATGGCAAGAAACAATTACTTTAGTGAAACAGTATAATCAGCTGGGAAATGGCAGAAACAATTATGTTAGTGAAACAGTATAATCAGCTGGGAAATGGCAAGAAACAATTACTTTAGTGAAACAGTATAATCAGCTGGGAAATGGCAAGAAACAATTACTTTAGTGAAACAGTATAATCAGCTGGGAAATGGCAGAAACAAATATGTTTGTGAAACAGTATAATCAGCAGGGAAATGACAAGAAACAATTACTTTAGTGAAACAGTATAATCAGTGGGCAAAATGGCAAGAAACAATTACTTTAGTGAAACAGTATAATCAGCTGGGAAATGGCAAGAAACAATTACTTTAGTGAAACAGTATAATCAGCTGGGAAATGGCAGAAACAATTATGTTAGTGAAACAGTATAATCAGCTGGGAAATGGCAAGAAACAATTACTTTAGTGAAACAGTATAATCAGCTGGGAAATGGCAATAAACAATTACTTTAATGAAACAGTATAATCAGCTGGGAAATGGCAAGAAACAATTACTTTAGTGAAACAGTATAATCAGCTGGAAAATGGCAAGAAACAATTATGTTAGTGAAACAGTATAATCAATTGGAAAATGGCAAGAAACAATTATGTTTGTAAAACAGTATAATCAGCAGGGAAATTACAAGAAACAATTACTTTAGTGAAACAGTATAATCAGCTTGGAAATGGCAAGAAACAATTACTTTAGTGAAACAGTATAATCAGCTGGAAAATGGCAAGAAACAATTATGTTAGTGAAACAGTATAATCAATTGGAAAATGGCAGAAACAATTATGTTTGTGAAACAGTATAATCAGCAGGGAAATGACAAGAAACAATTACTTTAGTGAAACAGTATAATCAGCTGGGAAATGACAAGAAACAATTACTTTAGTGAAACATTATAATTAGCTGGGAAATGGCAGAAACAATTATGTTAGTGAAACAGTATAATCAATTGGAAAATGGCAAGAAACAATTTTGTTTGTAAAACAGTATAATCAGCAGGGAAATTACAAGAAACAATTACTTTAGTGAAACAGTATAATCAGCTGGGAAATGGCAAGAAACAATTATGTTTGTGAAACAGTATAATAACCTGGAAAATGGCAAGAAACAATTATGTTAGTGAAACAGTATAATCAGCTGGGAAATGGCAAGAAACAATTACTTTAGTGAAACAGTATAATCAGCTGGGAAATGGCAGAAACAATTACTTTAGTGAAACAGTATAATCAGCTTGGAAATGGCAAGAAACAATTACTTTAGTGAAACAGTATAATCAGCTGGAAAATGGCAAGAAACAATTATGTTAGTGAAACAGTATAATCAATTGGAAAATGGCAGAAACAATTATGTTTGTGAAACAGTATAATCAGCAGGGAAATGACAAGAAACAATTACTTTAGTGAAACAGTATAATCAGCTGGGAAATGACAAGAAACAATTACTTTAGTGAAACATTATAATTAGCTGGGAAATGGCAGAAACAATTATGTTTGTGAAACAGTATTATCAGCTGGGAAATGGCAGAAACAATTATGTTTGTGAAACAGTATAATAACCTGGAAAATGGCAAGAAACAATTACTTTAGTGAAACAGTATAATCAGCTGGGAAATGGCAAAAAAGAATTACTTTAGTTAAACAGTATAATCAGCTGGGGCGATGGGGAGTTGATTGCCTTTCTCAATCCCGACTGGGTTTCGTAATCAGTTGCTGGCGATTTGAATGCAGACCGCTGTGCGTTGATGTTAACAATGAGCGTCGGTCGTTCGAAAGCAGTGAAACTACTGAACGTAAATTTGCCTAGAAATTCGCTAACAGAAAAGATGCAACTATAGTATAGTTAGACATGATGATAAAAATTATTATAATGAAGAATGGACAACTGGCTCAGGAGAGCTCAGATTCGTTCACTTTCACCCCTACTGAGGTAGAAGTGTGTGGAAGAAAACATTCCATGCTTAAAAGGTCGCTTAACAGTTGACAGGGCCGACTTCATTGCACCGGGTTTTATCCCATATGGCTCAGTCTCTTTCCGCAGCACGGAAAGCGTCGCACAAAGCACGAACTCCGTAGCTCCATCGACGACCCTCAGGAGTCTACGAAAAAATGCACTTGTGAACCGAAGGATGCATCCGGGAATTGAACCCACAACCTTTGGAACCCGAGTCAGACATCTTGACCACTTCGCCACGGAGGTTACTACACTCTACAGCGATCAGCCGCTGTGGAGTTGGCGACAGAGGCAACACGGTCTAGGGAAGAAGCTGGCTTCCTACGGTCGAACAAAGGCACTGGAGTAATTGTGGCAAATCACAACGCGCCGCTGCACCATGTTCGTCTCCCCGAAGGTTGTGGGTTCACTGTGTATGTGTGGAATAAATGCAAAGTACGATTAAAATGTCTTATTACTGGAAGGCAGAATACGAACGTACGACAGGGGAAAGCCACCTAGAGTCACAATCCGAGTGGGCCCACACTTAGAGTATTTGTTAAGGAGACGAAAGTGCTGAAACATTCGGTGGATAGTACCCTCTTCTATAACTGGAGACCTCATGTATGCTTGTTCCCCTGCGGCGTTTTTGTCCCACATCGTAATGGGAATTAAATATTGACTGTATAACCCACAGAGTGTCGATTGGTCTATACAAATTTGATTTAGCACTAAAACACAATATATTGACTGAGAACTTCAATGGATGGGAAAAAAGCAGACACAGATACCGACGAACGATTCAATTGAAGTCTTCATCCACGAATAACAAAAAGGGAACAATACAAAACAGACAACGCAAAGAAATACTTATATTGAAGTAGTCAGATCGATGAAACTGGCAACGGAAAACGTGTGTTTTGTTTTGTCCGTACTCTACTTTATACTAAGTCAGTTTTGTTGTTTTGTTTTTGACTTAATTGCGTTGTGTTTCTTTACAGCAGTGCTAAGATATTTGCGTCTTTCGATACATCCGACTTCCTCGAGTTATGGAGACGGAGCGCTTATGGGAATGTCCCGAATGCTGTGATGTCGGTTCCTAGATCAATCAATCAATCAATCAATCAATCTACTGTCTCAATGATTAGACGACATCTTCGTCCCAATGGCAGATATGGACATACTCCACCAGCCAAGGAAGCTTCCATAAGTGCCTAGCCGACACAAGACAAACTGGGTATTGGGCTTGCCCAAGGAATTGTCATGTGCTGCTCATGGCTGGTTCGCCTCACTTCCGATGGGTAAAAGGTAAATTAAAGTTAAGAAGGCTTTCTTCCAGTGTGGGGTGTTTTATGTATATGATAGTAGCCCCACATTTTTATTGATCAGTTGGTACTCGACATGTTATGTGGTCAATAAAACGCTTGTTGCCTTTAATTCCCATAGGATTTCATTGTCCTCATTTTGGGCTGGGCTGTCTTTAAAGACCATTTCAATTTTTATAAATCCATCTTGATGAGGGTTCAAATACATAACCACCGAGCCATCAGGCAAACGTGTTATCCACTGCACCACCGGCCGCTCTTTACTGTAAACTATTTTAATGTAAAAACACGCCCAACAAGTATGTCATTTAAAAGATAACACTACACCTTATGGAGAGTTAATATCACAACTGTACTGAAACAAACGGGTAGAAGAGTAATTTACCACTAGGTATACATTACGAGAAACGACACCAGCAATATGTGTGTTAAATCCTATATGATTCTAAATAAACTGACAATGGAGAACTGCGTCCTCGGAGTGACGTGGGGTTTAGCAGACTGGCAGACATGTCTTCTTTATCATCACCAAAATCGATATAATTACATTGTGTGTTTTTCTTGTTTAATTAAGATTTGAACACGTGACACTTTATATATGGCAGCCGCGGTAGCATAATGGCTGGAGCGATTTCCCTGTCGTTCTGTGAGAATGAATTCGAATCCTTATAGAGGGGAAATTGTTTTAATTAACCTGGGCTCCCCAGGCGACCCACCTAACATGTAATTAAAGTAGGCAAAGGGCCCTTTTACTCGCCTTAAGACGTTTTGGGCATCATGATCACGTGTCATGCCAATAAGCGTGGTCTGTCATGTTTCGCCAATACACACGATCACTAGAGTCGTGGATCAGCTCTGTTTTCTTGTCTCGACCATGTGGCCAAGCCTTCTAGAAATTTACTTCTCTGCCTTCCCCGTGCTCTTTTCCCCTCAATCTTGTCAGTTGTCGTTAAGTTTTCTTTTATTTCTGCTCAAAATAACGTGCCAAGAAACTTGACTGTCTCAGTCTAATTTCTTTAAACATTTTAAGGTTTTGATTTGTTTCTTGTAGTACTTACTCATTGGTTTTTCTATTAGTCCGTGGTGCTCTTTGCATTATTCTCAGAAACCACATTTCCACAGCTATTATATGTTTTTCAGCTAGTCTGCTCATTGTCTACGTTTCACATCCATATACAGTGCAGGCTCTATGTAGAAAATCAACACTCTTTTTCTCGTTGCAATTGACATCTTGTTATTGGACAGGATGTTTTCCATTTTACAAAAGGCTACTTTGCCACAGTGACCCTTATTCTAATCTCTTCAAGACATCTCCCATCATATGTTATGACTGTCTCGAGATAGTTGTACCAATTCACTTGCTTAAGAATATTTTCATTTACCCGTTTATTCTATTGTCGTATTTCTTTCTTCTTCGAGAATGAAATAATCTCTGCCTTCTTACAATTTAAGTCTAACCCTAGTTGTTTATTGTGTTCAATAACCTCATCTACTAAATATTGCAGACCAATTTCATAATCTCAATCATCTTCAAGTCACCAGACTGCTGAACACAATATAGAATACTTCGTATATACCTCTTATATCATATACTTCTATATTTATTGCAATCCTGTGAGGTTTTCTGTGGGTTTATAGATAATTACAGAAGCTCCAATGAGTGAAGTTCTATAAAGTATATCTCTTTATAAAAGACTAGCAGACCCAGCCCGGCTTCGCCCAGTCCCTGGTGGGGAGCATCTCATTTAATTCATATAAGTAGTCATATAAGCTCCCGTTCCCGACTGTCTGTCTGTCTGTCTGTCTGTCTGTCTGTCTGTCTGTCTGTCTGTCTGTCTGTCTGTCTGTCTGTCTGTCTGTCTGTCTGTCTATCTGTCTGTCTGTCTGTCTGTCTATTTGTCTGTCTGTCTGACCCTGCCCGGCATCGCATAGCTCCTGGTGTGGAGCATCTCATTTAATTCATATAAGTAGTCATATAAGCTCCCGTTCCCGTTCCCGACTATCTATCTGTCTGTCTGTCTATCTGTCTGTCTGTCTGTCTGTCTGTCTGTCTGTCTGTCTGTCTGTCTGACCCGGCCCGGCTTCGCCCAGCCCCTAATGGGGAGCATCTCATTTAATTCATATAAGCTCCCGTTCCCGACTGTCTGTCTGTCTGTCTGTCTGTCTGTCTGTCTGTCTGTGTCTGTCTGTCTGTCTGTCTGTCTGTCTGCCTGTCTGCCTGTCTAATCATTTATTGGTTGCGGTTAGAACAACCTTAGATAAACGAAGACCAACTTACAAAAAGCATTAGAAAGAGCACTTGAAAGATCTTTTCATATTCCCCCAACAATTAACTTGGGTAAATGGAGCGGCGGCAGCAGCAGCAGAAGAAGAATAAAAAAGGAGGAGTAGGAAGAGGGAGGAGGAAGAGGGTGGAGGAGGGAGGAGGAGGGAGGAGGAGGAGGAGGAATAGATAGGCGGAGAAAGGAGGAGGAGGGAGGAGGAGGAGGAGGAGTAGGGAGGAATGGGAGGGAGGAGGAGAGAGGAGGAGGGATTAGGAGGAGGAGGGGTGAAAGAGGAGAAGGAGGAGGAGGGAGGAGGAGGGAGGAGGAGGAAGAGGGAGGAGGAGGAAGGAGGAGGAAGGAGGAGGAGGAGAGAGAGGAGGAGGGAGGAGGATGAGGGAGAGAGGAGGAGGAAGGAGGTAGAGGAGGAGGGGGAGGAAGGAGGAGGGAGGAGAGAGGAGGAAGGAGGAGGAGGAGGAATGAGGAGGAGGAGAGGAGGAGGAGGAGGGAGGAGGAGGGATGAGGAGGAAGAGGAGGAGGAGGGAGGAGGAGGGAGGAGGTAAAGGAAGGAGGAGGAGGAGGAAGGAAAAAATGAGGACGGAGGAGGAGAGAGGAGGAGGAGGGAGGAGGTAGGAGGAGGAGGAAGAGGGATGAGGAGGGAGGAGGAGGAAGAGGGAGGAGGAGGAAGAGGGAGGAGGAGGAAGAGGGAGGAGGAGGATGGAGGAGGAAGAGGAGGGAGAGGGAGGAGGGGAGGGGAAGAGAAAAAGGGTAGGAGGAGGAGGGGAGAGGAGGAGGAGGGATTGGAGGAAGGAGGAGGAGGGAGGAGGTAAAGGGAGGAGGAGGAGGAGGAAAAGGGAGGAGGGAGGAGGAGGGAGGAGGAAGGAGGAGGAGGAGGAGGGAGGAGGAGGGAGGAGGAGGAAGAGGGAGGAGGAGGAAGAGGGAGGAGGAGAAGAGGGAGAGGAGGATGGAAGAGGAAGAGGAGGGAGAGGTTGGAGGGGGAGGGGAAGAGGAAGATGGTAGGAGGAGGAGGGGAGAGGAGGAGGAGGGAGAAGGAGGGAGGAGGAGAAGGGAGGAGGAGAAGGGAGGAGGAGAAGGGAGGAGGAGGGAGGAGGGGAAGGAGGGAGGAGGAGGGAAGGAGGGAGGAGGAGGGAGAGGAGGAGGAGGGAGGAGGCGGAGGGAGAAGTAGGAAGGAGGAGGGAGGAGGAGGGAGAGGAAGGAGGGAGGAGGAGGGAGAATGAGGAGGGGAGGAAGGAAAGGGAGCTGGAAGAGGAGGAGGAGGGAGGAGGAGGAGGGAGGAGGAGGAGGGAGGAGGAGGAGAGTGGAGGAAGGAGGTAGAGGGAGGAGGAGGTAGAGGGAGGAGGAGGAGGTAGAGGGAGGAGGAGGAGGAAGGAAAGGGAGGAGGAAGAGGAGGAGAAGGGAGAAGGAGGGTGAAGGGAGGAGGTAGAGGGAGGAGGAGGAGGTAGAGAGAGGAGGAGGAGGGAGGAGGAGAAGGGAGGAGGAGAGAGTAGGATGGAGGAGGAAGAAGGAGAAGGAGGGAGACGGAGGAGGAGGAGGGATAAGGAGAGAGGAGGATGAGGGTGGAGGCAGGAGGAGGAGGAGGGATGGGGAGGGATGAGGAGGGAGAAGGAGGTAAGAGGAGGGAGGAGGAGGGAGGAGGCTTAGGGAGAAGGAGGAAGGAGTAGGAGGGAGGAGGGAGAAGGAGGAAGGAGTAGGAGAGAGGAGGATGGAGGAGGAGGGGAGAGGAAGAGGGAGAAGGAGGAGGGAGAGGGAGGAAGGAGGAGGGGGAGGAGGTAGAGGGAGGAGGAAGAGGAGGAGGAGGAGGAGGGTGGAGGGAGGAGGTAGAGAGAGGAGAAGAGAGGAGGAGGGAGTTCGCCATTCCGAATTCATACTCGTCTAGGTTCTTTGATTTCGGTCCTTCCATTGATTGTTCTTTCCTTCTACATGACTGTAGATAACTTCCTTACACATAAAAAGATGAATTGTTATTGATATTGCCGTGGCATGGAGGAATATCAGCAGCAGAGTTGATCCAGAAAACCAAAGACCGAGATCTATGGAGAGCCATGAACGCCTACGCCAGTGGGCACGGCACTTGATGATGATGATGATTGCCGTGTGACGATTCTGTGTAGTCACGTCATTTTCTTCGCTTTTCCTAGCGTTGTGCTTCGGGGATTCTTTCATCATCATCATCATATATTTACGTACGTATTTAGGGAGGGGGAGGAGGGAGGAGGAGGAAGAAGAAACAAAACTATGACAGTTGGCAGCGCGGGAATGAGAGGAAGACGTGTAGAAAATTTCATCTCAATCGGATGGGCCGTTTGCGAGCGCATAAAGGACACACCCACATACAGTCTCTTTTATATATAAGATACAGGTTAGTAACAGCAAGTTACTAGAGGCATAGATAATCATTCCCGCAAAACCCTTCTAGAGAAACCATTTAGAATTTGGCTCATCGAGTACCCCCACTGTGAGAAATTAGACCTAAGTTTAAGTTCAACACATAATTATTATTAGATGATTCCTCTTCTAGGTTATCTAGAGATCTTGGCAGTTAGCCACAGCAACAAATGAAAGCTGGTCCCTCATCTATCCTGTTGTCTGTTTTCTGGTCGCCAACCTCATTTTTGATCTCATTCTTAATATATTACAAGTGACATAAGACACTTGAACAAATGACCAACTGGACCATTGTAGTGAACATAAACAACACATACTGTGCTTTACACCGGTTGAACAAGACATCAACATGACAGGATCTTGACAATAGTTGGACACACATCCACAAGGAAATGCTTACACCAACAGTTGGACAAGTCATACATCATGAAAGATACTTGACAACATCTATACAGGTCTTCCACAATATCAGTATCCAACAACAACAGTAGAGTAAACAGTCACAATGGGATATGCTTGACAACAGTTGGACAATTCATTCACAAAGTGATGTATATCACAACAGTTATACAAGACAACCACAGAGACATGTACCCCAAAACTGTTCTCTTACTATCAAAACTTTATTAATGTCTTTGGGGTCAAGTAAAGACTCAGGCTTCGTATTGCCAACTCTTCACACTTCAACATTGGTTTTTATATGTAAAATAGTTGACATAAATTATGAAAAAAAAACCAGAATACATCACTTATTAACCCAATAAGAGCATTAATTTAAAAAAAAAACCACTCCTCCCTCACATCTATACTCCCTAAAGTTCTCCTACACCATCTCAATTTAGGCATGTATCATTTCACAACTGTCAATGAGGGTAACACATTGTAAACTTTATAGCCTTGGGCAAGCATAGGGATACACTGCTATACTGATCTGTGCACATCCTGTTATCACCTGTGAAGGGTGTTGGGTAAGTCTCAGGTTGCAGTTTCCCCCATGATGTTTCCACTATAAGTCTATGCCCTACTGTGACAAGTTTTATGAAAATTGATAATCCTTACCTCTCAAAGGTGAGTAGACTGTCTGAGAAGCTGACAACTTTTCTGTCAATAGGAATTCAATACTCAGTACGTGGTGTCCACGACTTGCTGACGATTCCAGTTAATGGAGTTCTAAATCCAATATATCACAGCATTCTTCTTTGTCAGTCTATCTCCCCTAAGTTACAGAATGGTTATGAAGTTACCACACTACTTAATTCATAATCCATTTCTTGAACGAATTAATAGCTCTATGTACTATCCTTCTTTTCCGTAATGCTTTTCAGCTAATAATAAGCTGGAATAACCTCAAGATGTCCCAACAATCTTGGCTTGAGGAGAAATATGGTAGGCTCCAGGTACACACAATTAATATCCACCCATAGCCAGTAGAGGCATGCTGAAACCAGGTGATCTCTCAATACCTAGGGTGACCTCTTGATTTCATATCTTGACGGTACCTCCAGGAACATTTGTAAAAATGGAGAGTATCCCTGTATTTTCTCCCATAGTAGAAACATTTCTCAGTGCCATCTGTATCGGCTAGAAAAAATGTGGATTCAGGCTGAGTATTTTCGACCTGTGGTCATGTGGTAACCTTTTGGAGTTTACATATTATAAAGCTGGATTGAAGGTTAGAGCCCAGGACTTCCATGGTGTTGTCCTGGTAATTGAGGGCCTCCCCATCTTCCTCATTCTCTGTTAATACATAAAAGGCACAACATGTGTTTTACATCTGTTTAAACATTGTCATAGCTATGTATTACTAACAAGTACAGATTCAGAGAGGAATGGGGAGGAGAGGGGAGGGTGACACCCAAACACCTGCCCCCTCACTGGTGATGAAGTGCAATTTTCTTTGGTGGGTTGGGGTGATATCTTTTTTCAGTGATCATCCCCAATTGTGAAATCATAGGCACATATGCTTAATCAGGGACAGCTTCCCACAATTATCAAGCACCTTGTAATTATTTGTCTAAATAAGTTCTCACAATAAGTAGATCACATGAGAAACATACAGTGTGATAAGCATTCAGAAGTAGGCATTGTAAGGCAGCAACATGCACTAGCATTTCAAAGCAAGACATGAAGCAAACAGCTTAAAATGAACACCATCATGAGGCATATTTGCTGAAACAATCACCATAAGGCAGATATGAGATAGATGGAAGACAGGCATCCTTTATGACTGCTCTAGGCAATATCATTAAACTAATGGCAATGGACCAATTAGCAGACCAGTTATCAATTCATAAAAGTGATCCCTTTCCCTTTCACTCACACCGTAATGCCAAACATCCCCCTCTCAAGCTAGACCAGGTTCACAACACCATCAAATCATCATCATCATGTACTATTTTCCCCATTAGGCAATAGCAATATCTACTTCAGTGTGTACTAAGCAATATTGCATAAGCAATGCTCTCACATGTGGAACACACATATGAAAGAAAACATGAATTTTCCCTGACAAATAGCATGAGCCTTCACAGATATTCAGCTGACTAGACACTATAGGTTCAAACACATATTGCCCCTTGTTGGAATGTAGCTCATATAACCTAAACCATTGTTGCAAAGGAACCAATGCATAACGTCAGAGAGAAATGGCATCCTAGGCAATCTATATGAATGCTTTTGGCAATTTCCTGAGCGTAACACAGTCACCAGACATTATAGGAACATAGTAATTCTGAAGTGCAATGCAGTCCTGCAAACATGGATATACTAAGCGTCTTTCCTTTTACAGATATGAGAGAAAACTTATACAATTACCATCTCATTCACTCAAACATTTATACAATTATAAGGGAAAAAGTTACACGTTACATCACACATTCTGATCCAGAACTGCCAAATGTAACTCACAAGAGCAGTGTACAGTTTGGTTAAGAATGGGTCATGATAGGCACTAGAGTGCACAAAGGTTTTGCAATATGCATTGAGTATAGTTTACAGTCACAAGCATATGCAAATCATCAGATCAGACAGACAATAGACATGGTAAGAATATTTCACCGTGGTGGACATGACATGCTGGAGAGGCAGATTTAGTGTCACTGAATAAGAAGTTCTGTTTTTAATTCTACATTTCCTCAAGAAAATACTCTGCCATTCATCTCTCTCTCTCTCTCCCTTATTACCAGGCTTAAACACAACATATAAAATGATTTAGTGGTACCTGAGGTGTAGAAAACTACATCCTAGAGAATGATTAGGGCATGTTTTATCACTGCATCATTGACACATCTTCTCTAGTTGCAATCAAATCGTCGACTGCTAGGCTAATGAAGCGCAAGCCTAGAAAACCGCATTACTCGCCTACGGGTCAATCAATCAAAAGATGGGTCCCCACTTTTCATCTTCCTTCCCCTATTCTAGAATATTCGTTGATATTTATAGACAGGGTTATCAAGATGGCTTACGTTTGTAACTATTGAGTATAGAGAAATGTATATGGATTGGAGATGTGGACGTCCATGAGACATTATGTCACAAATCCCAAAGAAATCAGGAGCCTTGGAATGTGATTAACTTCGAACAATTAGCATAATGGGCCACATCGCGAAGATTCTGCTAAGAATCATTATGCAAAGAGTTAGGAAGAAAATACAACCCAAAATTAAAAAAATTGGGTTTTCTTTTTTCTTACGAAAATGGTTTTGGGTTAAAAGTATGGAAATATAGC
>JACEFZ010013452.1:0-147466 GCA_014155875.1 Cepaea nemoralis
ATTCTGAGTCATCATACATAAAAATTTGAATAGTGTTCTATGTTGTATTATTGTTGGTAGTATGCTACATCTGGTATCGGTTTTCTAGCTCCTGCTGACAGTTGCGTAGACAGAAATACTGAAGGCTGAGAACATCGCAGAGCCTGAACAAGTTGCAGACCAAAGAGGGTTTCGGGAGCGCAAACATTGCTGCAGAATGTGAGTACAACTGAATTAGTAGTCAGGAGTGTGCATTTAAACTCAGTTCACTCATCTATAGTATGCACCTGCATTTGGTGCTTACTAATTACATCTGACAGCAGAATAGGGTATTGATGCCAACAATAGTTCCTCTAGTAAACACCTTGATGAACTGGACGAAGAATCAGAATGTAATTACATTTCAGGCACACGACAATAACACGCTAGTCAGATGGAATTAAATATTGACTTCTCTTTCTTGTTTGTTGATGTGAATTACAAAAACCCTAAAGGTCGATTAGAGTTCGCCGCGGACACTCGTATTAGGGAAAGCTAACCCTCACGCAAAATCTGTCCAGTGCGCTCACAAGTCGTAGAAGCAGGTGTGTGGACTGCGCGCAAGTCCAAAACGGACACAATAAATAGAATGTTGAAATACAACAAAATGTGACAGTCATGTAGAAACTGCATTCAGAGTCGACGACTGTCTTCCTGTTATGCTTCTTAATATTTTGGGATCTCCAATGGCATGTATCAGTTCTTGAGCTGACACCTTTTCCTACCATGACATAATGCTGTCAAAAATTGTATCTCTATGGATTCTCCTATCTTTCCTTCCAATATTATTTTATCTGCAACCACATCACAGCCATCATGTAGCAGGCCCTATGCAGACCGACGCACTCATTTCGACCCCTAGAATGTTGCAATCCTTTGACACATTATCTACCCCCCCCCCCCCTACGAACCCTCGCCCCCTTGTCCCCAACCCCACCCTGCAATAATGTGCCCAAGCAGAACAATTGCATGGTTGTTGCCTATAAGTTGTTTTTGTGTATTAGCCTGTTTGGAATCATTTAGTTTAGCTGTTTTGTGTGTCCGAGAAATTTTCAGCATTCGTCTGTAAACCAAAATTTCTGAGACCACAAGAGATTTTATTTTCTTGTTTACTAATGGTCTAAGATTCAAAGGCATATGTTTAATATGGTTCTATGTAACATGCAAGAAAAATGTTCTTAATCTCCAGCGACAGAGACTTATTTATAGCATAAGATATTCTTCATTTAATAACATGCAATTCCTCCGAAGTCGGAGAGTGTCTGCCTGCACGGCGAGGAACCACCAGTCTGCACACCTGTAAGCCAGACATGGGACAACGGATACTCACGCAAACCTCAGGTCCTGTATGACATCACACTGATGTTGGACAATAGTATGTCTTTATCCGGCATACAGGACTTCGCGCTGGAGTTCACAGCCAGCGAACACAAGCAAGCAATAACATGCAGTATTCGCTTGTCTAATTCTGCTCTTTACTTTGATGTTATCCATGAGCCTTGACGACCTAATTCCCGTCCGTGAGGCCACATTAATGTCTGTAACTTAAATTGTCCAATTAGGCATGATCTAAATATCACCGATCAAAATAGCTCTCTGCTATTGTTTTTTTTTCTCTAAACAAAACCGTAAATTTTCTTACATTCACTGTTTCTATTGGCATCCAGTATTTTTATAATGCTGGGTAATCCTGGATATAAAATCTAAAAATTTTTATAATGTTAGGAGTCTTCGCGGCGAAGTGGTCAAGCCTTTTGACTCGGGCCCCAAAGGTTGTGGGTTCGATTCCGTGCCGCGTTCTTCAGTTCACGAGTTAAATTTTTCTCCTGTGGGTCGTCGCTAGAGCTGCCAATTTCGTGCTTTGTACGACGCTTTCGGCGCTGCGGAAAAATACCGAGCTATATGGGATAGAACCCGGTGCAATGAAATCGACCCTGTCGACTTTTAAGCTGCTTTTTCAAAGCATTTTTATAATAGCTCGCCTAATGACATGCTTGTCAAAGCTGTCTACAATAACCTTTCTACCTACCGTTTGGTTATTGCGTGGTGCTTTAATTCCAGATTCTTGCACCCATCGACGAAATTACCGTTTACTGAAACCCAATGCATGCACTGTTCTTTTTTTTCGGAATTTGTAATAGTATGAAACATTTCCTGCGATCAGCTTCTTGATAAAAATATGCCTACAGCTTCATAGCGATGATTTTAAGTGTATAAAATTTCACATTCAATCCCATTGAACAATATTCACTAATTTCAATGTTAGCGATAAGTGGTAAGATTTAAAAAAAAAAAAAAAAAAATCAGGTTTCATGAAAGAACCCACATATTGACGAAACCTCTGAACACTCCCAGTTTAAACAGCGCAGGGTTCTTTCGATAAGGTCGATCCCGGAACCACGGAGAATATTCAACATTGGATGCTGATTTTCTGGCTGACAGTGTAATAAATTTAAAATTATGGGCTTAATCTCTGACCCGTAAATTATATACTGCATTTAAACAAACTCTGAAATCTTCTGTAGAATCTCCAGAACAAAAATGTTTTTGTTGGGTGGACAGGATGATAAGGTTATATACTATATCTCATAATTTTCTCTCAGTTGGTTACTGAGATATGGAATTTTATATTGGGGCAGACAAAAGTAAATGGACTATAGCATTTTCTGATCCAGTTTCGTCATTGCATAGACCATTCTGAGTCATCATACATATAAATGAATAGTGTTCTATGTTGTATTATTGTTGGTAGTACATGCATAACATCTGGTATCGGTTTTCTAGCTCCTGCTGACAGTTGCGTAGACAATGAAAATACTGAAGAGGCTGAGAACATCGCAGAGCCTGAACAAGTTGCAGACAAAGAGGGTTCGGGGAGCGCAAACATTGCTGCAGAATGTGAGTACAACTGAATTAGTAGTCAGGACAGTGCATTTAAACTCAGTTCACTCATCTATAGTATGCACCTGCATTTGGTGCTTACTAATTACATCTGACAGCAGAATAGGGTATTGATGCCAACAATAGTTCCTCTAGTAAACACCTTGATGAACTGGACGAAGAATCAGAATGTAATTACATTTCAGGCACACGACAATAACACGCTAGTCAGATGGAATTAAATATTGACTTCTCTTTCTTGTTTTGTTGATGTGAATTACAAAAACCCTAAAGGTCGATTAGAGTTCGCCGCGGACACTCGTATTAGGGAAAGCTAACCCTCACGCAAAATCTGTCCAGTGCGCTCACAAGTCGTAGAAGCAGGTGTGTGGACTGCGCTCAAGTCCAAAACGGACACAATAAATAGAATGTTGAAATACAACAAAATGTGACAGTCATGTAGAAACTGCATTCAGAGTTCGACGACTGTCTTCCTGTTATGCTTCTTAATATTTTGGGATCTCCAATGGCATGTATCAGTTCTTGAGCTGACACCTTTTCCTACCATGACATAATGCTGTCAAAAATTGTATCTCTATGGATTCTCCTATCTTTCCTTCCAATATTATTTTATCTGCAACCACATCACAGCCATCATGTAGCAGGCCCTATGCAGACCGACGCACTCATTTCGACCCCCTAGAATGTTGCAATCCTTTGACACATTATCTACCCCCCCCCCCCTACGAACCCTCGCCCCCTTGTCCCCAACCCCACCCTGCAATAATGTGCCCAAGCAGAACAATTGCATGGTTGTTGCCTATAAGTTGTTTTTGTGTATTAGCCTGTTTGGAATCATTTAGTTTAGCTGTTTTGTGTGTCCGAGAAATTTTCAGCATTCGTCTGTAAACCAAAATTTCTGAGACCACAAGAGATTTTATTTTCTTGTTTACTAATGGTCTAAGATTCAAAGGCATATGTTTAATATGGTTCTATGTAACATGCAAGAAAAATGTTCTTAATCTCCAGCGACAGAGACTTATTTATAGCATAAGATATTCTTCATTTAATAACATGCAATTCCTCCGAAGTCGGAGAGTGTCTGCCTGCACGGCGAGGAACCACCAGTCTGCACACCTGTAAGCCAGACATGGGACAACGGATACTCACGCAAACCTCAGGTCCTGTATGACATCACACTGATGTTGGACAATAGTATGTCTTTATCCGGCATACAGGACTTCGCGCTGGAGTTCACAGCCAGCGAACACAAGCAAGCAATAACATGCAGTATTCGCTTGTCTAATTCTGCTCTTTACTTTGATGTTATCCATGAGCCTTGACGACCTAATTCCCGTCCGTGAGCCACATTAATGTCTGTAACTTAAATTGTCCAATTAGGCATGATCTAAATATCACCGATCAAAATAGCTCTCTGCTATTGTTTTTTTTTCTCTAAACAAAACCGTAAATTTTCTTACATTCACTGTTTCTATTGGCATCCAGTATTTTTATAATGCTGGGTAATCCTGGATATAAAATCTAAAATTTTTATAATGTTAGGAGTCTTCGCGGCGAAGTGGTCAAGCCTTTTGACTCGGGCCCCAAAGGTTGTGGGTTCGATTCCGTGCCGCGTTCTTCAGTTCACGAGTTAAATTTTTCTCCTGTGGGTCGTCGCTAGAGCTGCCAATTTCGTGCTTTGTACGACGCTTTCGGCGCTGCGGAAAAATACCGAGCTATATGGGATAGAACCCGGTGCAATGAAATCGACCCTGTCGACTTTTAAGCTGCTTTTTCAAAGCATTTTTATAATAGCTCGCCTAATGACATCCTTGTCAAAGCTGTCTACAATAACCTTTCTACCTACCGTTTGGTTATTGCGTGGTGCTTTAATTCCAGATTCTTGCACCCATCGACGAAATTACCGTTTACTGAAACCCAATGCATGCACTGTTCTTTTTTTTCGGAATTTGTAATAGTATGAAACATTTCCTGCGATCAGCTTCTTGATAAAAATATGCCTACAGCTTCATAGCGATGATTTTACGTGTATAAAATTCACATTCAATCCCATTGAACAATATTCACTAATTTCAATGTTAGCGATAAGTGGTAAGATTTAAAAAAAAAAAAAAAAAAATCAGGTTTCATGAAAGAACCCACATATTGACGAAACCTCTGAACACTCCCAGTTTAAACAGCGCAGGGTTCTTTCGATAAGGTCGATCCCGGAACCACGGAGAATATTCAACATTGGATGCTGATTTTCTGGCTGACAGTGTAATAAATTTAAAATTATGGCTTAATCTCTGACCCGTAAATTATATACTGCATTTAAACAAACTCTGAAATCTTCTGTAGAATCTCCAGAACAAAATGTTTTTGTTGGGTGGACAGGATGATAAGGTTATATACTATATCTCATAATTTTCTCTCAGTTGGTTACTGAGATATGGAATTTTATATTGGGGCAGACAAAAGTAAATGGACTATAGCATTTTCTGATCCAGTTTCGTCATTGCATAGACCATTCTGAGTCATCATACATATAAATGAATAGTGTTCTATGTTGTATTATTGTTGGTAGTACATGCATAACATCTGGTATCGGTTTTCTAGCTCCTGCTGACAGTTGCGTAGACAATGAAAATACTGAAGAGGCTGAGAACATCGCAGAGCCTGAACAAGTTGCAGACAAAGAGGGTTCGGGGAGCGCAAACATTGCTGCAGAATGTGAGTACAACTGAATTAGTAGTCAGGACAGTGCATTTAAACTCAGTTCACTCATCTATAGTATGCACCTGCATTTGGTGCTTACTAATTACATCTGACAGCAGAATAGGGTATTGATGCCAACAATAGTTCCTCTAGTAAACACCTTGATGAACTGGACGAAGAATCAGAATGTAATTACATTTCAGGCACACGACAATAACACGCTAGTCAGATGGAATTAAATATTGACTTCTCTTTCTTGTTTTGTTGATGTGAATTACAAAAACCCTAAAGGTCGATTAGAGTTCGCCGCGGACACTCGTATTAGGGAAAGCTAACCCTCACGCAAAATCTGTCCAGTGCGCTCACAAGTCGTAGAAGCAGGTGTGTGGACTGCGCTCAAGTCCAAAACGGACACAATAAATAGAATGTTGAAATACAACAAAATGTGACAGTCATGTAGAAACTGCATCCAGAGTTCGACCACTGTTTCCTGTCATGCTTCTTAATAATTTAGGATCTCCAATGGCATGTATCAGTTCTTGAGCCGATACTTTTTCCTACCATGACATAATGCTGTCAAAAATTGTATCTCTATGGATTCTTCTGTCTTTCCTTCCGATATTATTTTATCTGGTACCACATCACAGACATCATGTAGCAGGCCCTTTGCAGACTGACGCACTCATTTCGACCCCCTAGAATGTTGCAATCCTTTGACACATTATCTAACATCCCCCCCCCCCTCCTCAGAACCCTCGCCCCCTTGTCCCCAACCCCACCCTGCAATAATGTGACCAAGCAGAACAATTGCATGGTTGTTGCCTATAAGTTATTTTCGTGTATTAGCCTGTTTGGAATCATTTAGTTTAGCTGTTTTGTGTGTCCGAGAAATTTTCAGCATTCGTCTGTAAACCAAAATTTCTGAGACCACAAGAGATTTTATTTTCTTGTTTACTAATGGTCTAAGATTCAAAGACATATGTTTAATATGGTTCTATGTAACATGCAAGAAAACTGTTCTTAATCTCCAGCGAAAGAGACTTATTTATAGCATAAGATATTCTTCATTTAATAACATGCAATTCCTCCGAAGTCGGAGAGTGTCTGCCTGCACGGCGAGGAACCACCAGTCTGCACACCAGTAAGCCAGACATGGGACAACGGATACTCACGCAAACCTCAGGTCCTGTATGACATCACACTGATGTTGGTCAATAGTATGTCTTCATCCGGCATACAGGACTTCGCGCTGGAGTTCACAGCCAGCGAACACAAGCAAGCAATAACATGCAGTATTCGCTTGTCTAATTCTACTCTTTACTTTGATGTTATCCATGAGCCTTGACGACCTAATTCCCGTCCTTGAGCCACATTAATGTCTGTAACTTATATTGTCCAATTAGGCATGATCTAAATATCACCGATCAAAATAGCTATCTGCTATTGTTTATTTATAAACAAAACCGTAAATTTTCTGACAGTCACTGTTTCTATTGGCATCCAGTATTTTTATAATGCTGGGTAATCCTGGATATAAAATCTAAAATTTTTATAATGTTAGGAGTCTACGCGGCGAAATGGTCAAGCCTTTTGACTCGGGCCCCAACGGTTGTGGGTTCGATTCCGTGCCGTGTTCTTCAGTTCACGAGTTAAATTTTTCTCCCGTGCGTCGTTGCTAGAGCTGCAAATTTCGTGCTTTGTGCGACGCTTTCGGCGCTGTGGAAAATACCGAGCTATATGGGATAGAACCCGGTGCAATGAAATCGACCCTGTCGACTTTTAAGCTGCTTTTTCAAAGCATTTTTATAATAGCTCGCCTAATGACATCCTTGTCAAAGCTGTCTACAATAACCTTTCTACCTACCGTTTGGTTATTGCGTTGTTCTTTAATTCCAGATTCTTGCACCCATCGACGAAATTACCGTTTACTCAAATCCAATGCATGCACTGTTCTTTTTTTCGGAATTTGTAATAGTATAAAACATTTCCTGCGATCAGCTTCTTGATAAAAATATGCCTACAGCTTCATAGCGATGATTTTAAGTGTACACAATTTCACATTCAATCCCATTGAACAATATTCACTAATTTCAATGTTAGCGATAAGTGGTAAGATTTAAAAAAAAAAAAAAAATCAGGTTTCATGAAAGAACCCACATATTGACGAAACCTCTGAACACTCCCAGTTTAAACAGCGCAGGGTTCTTGCCATAAGGTCGATCCCGGAACCACGGAGAATATTCAGCATTGGACGCTGATTTTCTGGCTGACGGTGTAATACATTTAAAATTATGGGCTTAATCTCTGACCCGTAAATTATATACTGCATTTAAACAAACTCTGAAATCTTCTGTAGAATCTCAAGAACAAAAATGTTTTTGTTGGGTGGACATGATGATAAGGTTATATACTATATCTCATAATGTTATCTGAGTTGGTTACTGAGATATGGAATTTTATATTGGGGCAGACAACAGTAAATGGACTATAGCATTTTCTGCTCCAGTTTCGTCATTGCATAGACCATTCTGAGTCATAATACATATAACTGAATAGTGTTCTATGTTGTATTATTGTTGGTAGTACATGCATAACATCTGGTATCGGTTTTCTAGCTCCTGCTGACAGTTGCGTAGACAGTGAAAATACTGAAGAGGCTGAGAACATCGCAGAGCCTGAACAAGTTGCAGACAAAGAGTGTTCGGGGAGCGCAAACATTGCTGCAGAATGTGAGTACAGCTGAATTAGTAGTCAGGACAGTGCATTTAAACTCAGTTCACTCATCTATAGTATGCACCTGCATTTAGTGCTTACTAATTACATCTGACAGCAGAATAGGGTATTGATGCCAACAATAGTTCCTCTAGTAAACACCTTGATGAACTGGACGAAGAATCAGAATATAATTACATTTCAGGAACACGACAATAACACGCTAGTCAGATGGAATTAAATATTGACTTCTCTTTCTTGTTGTGTTGATGTGAATGACAAAAACCCTAAAAGTCGATTAGAGTTCGTTGATGGCGAAGACACTCGTATTAGGGAAAGCTAACCCTTACGCAAAATCTGTCCAGTGCGCTCACAAGTCATAGAAGCAGGTGTGTGGACTGCGCTCAAGTCCAAAACGGACACAATAAATAGAATGTTGAAATACAACAAAATGTGATAGTCATGTAGAAACTGCATCCAGAGTTCGACGACTGTCTTCCTGTCATGCTTCTTAATAATTTAGGATCTCCAATGGCATCTATCAGTTCTTGAGCTGACACCTTTTTCTACCATGACATAATGCTGTCAAAAATTGTATCTCTATGGATTCTTCTATCTTTCCTTCCGATATAATTTTATCTGGCACCACATCACAGCCATCATGTAGTAGGCCCTTTGCAGACTGACGCACTCATTTCGACCCCCTAGAATGTTGCAATCCTTTGACACATTATCTAACCCCCCCCCCCCCCCTACGAACCCTCGTCCCCTTGTCCCCATCCCCACCCTGCAATAATGTGCCCAAGCAGAACAATTGCATGGTTGTTGCCTATAAGTTGTTTTTGTGTATTAGCCTGTTTGGAATCATTTAGTTTAGCTGTTTTGTGTGTCCGAGAAATTTTCAGCATTCGTCTGTAAACCAAAATTTCTGAGACCACAAGAGATTTTATTTTCTTGTTTACTAATGGTCTAAGATTCAAAGGCATATGTTTAATATGGTTCTATGTAACATGCAAGAAAAATGTTCTTAATCTCCAGCGACAGAGACTTATTTATAGCATAAGATATTCTTCATTTAATTACATGCAATTCCTCCGAAGTCGGAGAGTGTCTGCCTGCACGGCGAGGAACCACCAGTCTGCACACCAGTAAGCCATACATGGGACAACGGATACTCACGCAAACCTCAGGTCCTGTATGACATCACACTGATGTTGGACATTAGTATGTCTTCATCTGGCATACAGGACTTAGCGCTGGAGTTCACAGCCAGCGAACACAAGCAAGCAATAACATGCAGTATTCGCTTGTCTCATTCTACTCTTTACTTTGATGTTATCCATGAGCCTTGACGACCTAATTCCCGTCCTTGAGCCACATTAATGTCTGTAACTTAAATTGTCCAATTAGGCATGATCTAAATATCACCGATCAAAATAGCTATCTGCTATTGTTTTTTTTTTCTAAACAAAGCCGTAAATTTTCTTACAGTCACTGTTTCTATTGGCATCCAGTATTTTTATAATGCTGGGTAATCCTGGATATAAAATCTAAAATTTTTATAATGTTAGGAGTCTACGCGGCGAAATGGTCAAGCCTTTTGACTCGGGCCCCAAAGGTTGTGGGTTCGATTCCGTGCCGCGTTCTTCAGTTCATGATTTAAATTTTTCTCCTGTGAGTCGTTGCTAGAGCTGCAAATTTCGTGCTTTGTGCGACGCTTTCGGCGCTGCGGAAAATACCAAGCTATATGGGATAGAACCCGGTGCAATGAAATCGACCCTGTCGACTTTTAAGCTGCTTTTTCAAAGCATTTTTTATAATAGCTCGCCTAATGACATCCTTGTCAAAGCTGTCTACAATAACCTTTCTACCTACCGTTTGGTTATTGCGTGGTGCTTTAATTCCAGATTCTTGCACCCATCGACGAAATTACCGTTTACTCAAACCCAATGCATGCACTGTTCTTTTTTTTCGGAATTTGTAATAGTATAAAACATTTCCTGCGATCAGCTTCTTGATAAAAATATGCCTACAACCTCATAGCAATAATTTTAAGTGTACAAAATTTCACATTCAATCCCATTGAACAATACTCACTAATTTCAATGTTAGCGATAAGTGGTAAGATTTAAAATAAAAAAAATAACAAATCAGGTTTCATGAAAGAACCCACATATTGACGAAACCTCTGAACACTCCCAGTTTAAATAGCGCAGGGTTCTTGCCATAAGGTCGATCCCGGAACCACAAGAATATTCAACATTGGACGCTGATTTTCTGGCTGGCGGTGTAATACATTTAAAATTATGGGCTTAATCTCAGACCCGTAAATTACATACTGCAATGAAACAAACTCTGAAATCTTCTGTACAATCTCCAGAACAAAAATGTTTTTGTTGGGTGGACATGATGATAAGGTTATATACTATATCTCATAATTTTCTCTGAGTTGGTTACTGAGATATGGAATTTTATATTGGGGCAGACAACAGTAAATGGACTATAGCATTTTCTGCTCCAGTTTTGTCATTGCATAGACCATTCTGAGTCATAATACATATAACTGAATAGTGTTCTATGTTGTATTATTGTTGGTAGTACATGCATAACATCTGGTATCGGTTTTCTAGCTCCTTCTGACAGTTGCGTAGACAGTGAAAATAATGAAGAGGCTGAGATCATCGCAGAGCCTGAACAAGTTGCAGACAAAGAGTATTCGGGGAGCGCAAACATTGCTGCAGAATGTGAGTACAACTGAATTAGTAGTCAGGACAGTGCATTTAAACTCAGTTCACTCATCTATAGTATGCACCTGCATTTAGTGCTTACTAATTACATCTGACAGCAGAATAGGGTATTGATGCCAACAATAGTTCCTCTAGTAAACACCTTGATGAACTGGACGAAGAATCAGAACATAATTACATTTCAGGCACACGACAATAACACGCTAGTCAGATGGAATTAAATATTGACTTCTCTTTCTTGTTTTGTTGATGTGAATGACAAAAACCCTAAAGGTCGATTAGAGTTCGCCTGATGGCGAAGACACTCGTATTAGGGAAAGCTAACCCTCACGCAAAATCTGTCCAGTGCGCTCACAAGTCGTAGAAGCAGGTGTGTGGACTGCGCTCAAGTCCAAAACGGACACAATAAATAGAATGTTGAAATACAACAAAATGTGATAGTCATGTAGAAACTGCATCCAGAGTTCGACGACTGTCTTCCTGTCATGCTTCTTAATATTTTAGGATCTCCAATGGCATCTATCAGTTCTTGAGCTGACACCTTTTCCTACCATGACATAATGCTGTCAAAAATTGTATCTCTACGGATTCTTCTATCTTTCCTTCCGATATTATTTAATCTGGCACCACATCACAGCCATCATGTAGCAGGCGCTTTGCAGACTGCCGCACTCATTTCGACCCCCTAGAATGTTGCAATCCTTTGACACATTATCTACCCCCCCCCCTACGAACACTCGTCCCCTTGTCCCCAACCCCACCCTGCAATAATGTGCCCAAGCAGAACAATTGCATGGTTGTTGCCTATAAGTTGTTTTTGTGTATTAGCCTGTTTGGAATCATTTAGTTTAGCTGTTTTGTGTGTCCGAGAAATTTTCAGCATTCGTCTGTAAACCAAAATTTCTGAGACCACAAGAGATTTTATTTTCTTGTTTACTAATGGTCTAAGATTCAAAGGCATATGTTTAATATGGTTCTATGTAACATGCAAGAAAAATGTTCTTAATCTCCAGCGACAGAGACTTATTTAAAGCATAAGATATTCTTCATTTAATTACATGCAATTCCTCCGAAGTCGGAGAGTGTCTGCCTGCACGGCGAGGAACCACCAGTCTGCACACCAGTAAGCCAGACATGGGACAACGGATACTCACGCAAACCTCAGCTCCTGTATGACATCACACTGATGTTGGACATTAGTATGTCTTCATCCGGCATACAGGACTTCGCGCTGGAGTTCACAGCCAGCGAACACAAGCAAGCAATAACATGCAGTATTCGCTTGTCTAATTCTGCTCTTTACTTTGATGTTATCCATGAGCCTTGACGACCTAATTCCCGTCCTTGAGCCACATTAATGTCTGTAACTTAAATTGTCCAATTAGGCATGATCTAAATATCACCGATCAAAATAGCTCTCTGCTATTGTTTTTTTCTAAACAAAACCGTAAATTTTCTTACAGTCACTGTTTCTATTGGCATCCAGTATTTTTATAATGCTGGGTAATCCTGGATATAAAATCTAAAATTTTTATAATGTTAGGAGTCTACGCGGCAAAGTGGTCAAGCCTTTTGACTCGGGCCCCAAAGGTTGTGGGTTCTTTTCCGTGCCGCGTTCTTCAGTTCATGAGTTAAATTTTTCTCCTGTGGGTCGTTGCTAGAGCTGCACATTTCGTGCTTTGTACGACGCTTTCGGCGCTGCGGAAAAATACCGAGCTGTATGGGATAGAACCCGGTGCAATGAAGTCGACCCTGTCGACTTTTAAGCTGCTTTTTCAAAGCATTTTTTTATAATAGCTCGCCTAATGACATCCTTGTCAAAGCTGTCTACAATAACCTTTCTACCTACCGTTTGGTTATTGCGTGGTGCTTTAATTCCAGATTCTTGCTCCCATCGACGAAATTACCGTTTACTCAAACCCGATTCATGCACTGTTCTTTTTTTCGGAATTTGTAATAGTATAAAACATTTCCTGCTATCAGCTTCTTGATAAAAAATATGCCTACAGCTTCATAGCAATGATTTTAAGTGTACAAAATTTCACATTCAATCCCATTGAACAATACTCACTAATTTCAATGTTAGCGATAAGTGGTAAGATGTAAAAAAAAAAAAAAATCAGGTTTCATGAAAGAACCCACATATTGACGAAACCTCTGAACACTCCCAGTTTAAACAGCGCAGGGTTCTTGCCATAAGGTCGATCCCGGAACCACGGAGAATATTCAACATTGGACGCTGATTTTCTGGCTGACGGTGTAATACATTTAAAATTATGGGCTTAATCTCTGACCCGTAAATTATATACTGCATTTAAACAAACTCTGAAATCTTCTGTAGAATTTCAAGAACAAAAATGTTTTTGTTGGGTGGACATGATGCTAAGATGATACTATATCTCATAATTTTCTCTGAGTTGGTTACTGAGATATGGAATTTTATATTGGGGCAGACAACAGTAAATGGACTATAGCATTTTCTGCTCCAGTTTCGTCATTGCATAGACCATTCTGAGTCATAATACATATAACTGAATAGTGTTCTATGTTGTATTATTGTTGGTAGTACATGCATAACATCTGGTATCGGTTTTCTAGCTCCTGCTGACAGTTGCGTAGACAGTGAAAATACTGAAGAGGCTGAGAACATCGCAGAGCCTGAACAAGTTGCAGACAAAGAGTGTTCGGGGAGCGCAAACATTGCTGCAGAATGTGAGTACAACTGAATTAGTAGTCAGGACAGTGCATTTAAACTCAGTTCACTCATCTGCATTTAGTGCTTACTAATTACATCTGACAGCAGAATAGGGTATTGATGCCAACAATAGTTCCTCTAGTAAACACCTTGATGAACTGGACGAAGAATCAGAATATAATTACATTTCAGGAACACGACAATAACACGCTAGTCAGATGGAATTAAATATTGACTTCTCTTTCTTGTTGTGTTGATGTGAATGACGAAAACCCTAAAGGTCGATTAGAGTCCGCCTGATGGCGAAGACACTCGTATTAGTGAAAGCTAACCCTCACGCAAAATCTGTCCAGTGCGCTCACAAGTCGTAGAAGCAGGTGTGTGGACTGCGCTCAAGTCCAAAACGGACACAATAAATAGAATGTTGAAATACAACAAAATGTGATAGTCATGTAGAAACTGCATCCAGAGTTCGACGACTGTCTTCCTGTTATGCTTCTTAATATTTTGGGATCTCCAATGGCATGTATCAGTTCGTGAGCTGACACATTTTCCTACCATGACATAATGCTGTCAAAAATTGTATCTCTCTGGATTCTTCTATCTTTCCTTCCGATATTATTTTATCTGCCACCACATCACAACCATTGTGTAGCAGGCCCTTTGCAGACCGACGCACTCATTTCGACCCCCTAGAATGTTGCAATCCTTTGACACATTATCTAACACCCCCCCCCCCCCCCCCCTCAGAACCCTCGCCCCCTTGTCCCCAACCCCACCCTGCAATAATGTGGCCAAGCAGAACAATTGCATGGTTGTTGCCTATAAGTTGTTTTTGTGTATTAGCCTGTTTGGAATCATTTAGTTTAGCTGTTGTGTGTGTCCGAGAAATTTTCAGCATTAGTCTGTAAACCAAAATTTCTGAGACCACAAGAGATTTTATTTTCTTGTTTACTAATGGTCTAAGATTCAAAGGCATATGTTTAATATGGTTCTATGTAACATGCAAGAAAAATGTTCTTAATCTCCAGCGACAGAGACTTATTTATAGCATAAGATATTCTTCATTTAATTACATGCAATTCCTCCGAAGTCGGAGAGTGTCTGCCTGCACGGCGAGGAACCATTAGTCTGCACACCAGTAAGCCAGACATGGGACAACGGATACTCACGCAAACCTCAGGTCTGGTATGACATCACACTGATGTTGGACAATAGTATGTCTTCATCCGGCATACAGGACTTCGCGCTGGAGTTCACAGCCAGCGAACACAAGCAAGCAAGCAAGCAATAACATGCAGTATTCGCTTGTCTAATTCTGCTCTTTACTTTGATGTTATTTTTCCCTTCCTTGAGCCACATTAATGTCTGTAACTTAAATTGTCCAATTAGGCATGATCTAAACATCACCGGGTCCGGTGTGTATATATGTATTGTCACAATGGGACATAACTTCACTCTACGTCGCTACGTCCCGCCAAAAAGTCATCATCTGTGCTGCTGTGTTGCGTTAACGTTCCCATTTTACATTTTTGTGCAATGCGGTTTTCCAGGATTGTGTCGTATCATCACCCATAATAATGAGTTCGCAGCGCACAGTAAGTGCTGATAGAGTGCCTGGTTGTAAGAGAACCTGGAAAAGTGTTACCTAGATGTGAAATTAGATGTGTTACGTCGTTTTGAGGCTGGTTATCGGGCTGTTGATATCGGTAAAGTCCATGGTTTACCACCCAACCACGGTAAGGACAATTCGTGCAGGTGCTGACAAAATCATAAAGGGTGCTAAAAACGTAACCCCTTTGGGTGCTTCCAAGATCACTCGTACCAGAAGTACTCTTATGGAGAACACGGAAGCACTGTTGGCCGTCTGGATTGAAGACCAGAACCAACGGAATATGCCTGTGAGCAAGATGGTTATCCAAAAGAAAGCAAAGTCTCTATATGAAGATCTAGTTAAGAAAGTGCGTGGGAGCAGAAATGATGATAATTTTGATGCGAGTTGTGGTTTAAATGCCTAGTATGTTGTATGATCGTCTTACTCAGGACAGTATCTCTGCTCTACACACCATTTGTGTGTTATCAAATGTCTAAGCCCCGCCTCACCACTGCTTATCCTGCCTTTCATCTCTGTCTTTGTTTCCGCTCGCTGCCCCCTTCCCCCTCCCCCAACCTCTCAATTCATTCATTCATCCTATGTCATGTCTTTTGCAGAACATCGCTCCTACCCATAACAACTTTCGGAAAACCTCTCAGTCATGAACAAGATGCCCCGCGTCCGATACTCCGATCTGGAGATCATCTGCCACATCCTGCACCCATCTTCTCTTTGGCTTTCCTCTTCCTCTCTTCCCGGGCATATACCCCTCTATTATTGTTCACTCCAAACATTCATGACGCTTTTAGTGATGAAAATATTTCAATTTTCTTTGCTTAATGGTCTGAGTTGAGTTGAGTTAAGAACCGACATCACTGCACTACATTCCTATATGTGCTCAGTTCTCCTCGTTCAACAGCCAGCAATGAGCCATACTACTAATCGTTCCCGCCGCAATCTGATTAAATTTCTCCTGATCTTCTGTCTCAGTTTTGAGATTCTTTCAGAACCCCTGCCGATCCCCCAAATCTCATTCTTTGCATATACAGGTTCTCAGTCTGTTCCCCCACCTTCTCCACCTGGTCCCACAAACGCACGACCAACTCCATCTTGCCCATATGTAGTCTACCACCAAGAGGTGCATTCCTACCAGCCTATCAGTCTGTTCACTCTCCCCGTACCCACGCATGACTAGGGTACAATATCCATACAATTCTCACAATCTGTGACCTCTGAAGCGACGATAGCTATTCCACACGAAACATTTCTTTCCCTACCTTACTAAGCATACTCTTTGAACCCGTAATGCATACAATGTACTGCAGTAGTCTCCTCTAACCAACGGAATGCCACTGTTACTGCTTCCACCTTCATTCTCATAATGGTGGTCGAAGTCTCATATGCCAGACTCTCCTTTTTCAAGAATCGTCCATTAGCCTTTGCAATGAAACCCTAATCACTACGTCCCTTTCTCACCATTAACCCATCGACGTAGATGACAATGTCATCTTGATGTGTGTTACTCTGTGTCAAGGTCCCCGAAGGACATGACGTAGAAGACAGAGGACAGACATAGGACATGGGAATAGTATGGGTATAGTGGACAGGTCTATACGCCCAGGACGGGGTTTACCGACAGGGCTGTGCCCTTGAATGACAGGGCAGGTTAACCTTGGACGGCACGACGTAGTAAGACTGCCATCAACAGACAAGTGAAGGACAGGGCTACAGACCCGACTTAGCATGATCTCCATGGACGCCACGAGGGTCAAGAACCTCGTGACTTCCAACATGAGCAGAAAGCTTCAGACGGGACTCGGACTGTGGATGAGAGAGGGAGCCTGACTGTTTTGAGAGAGATATAAGACCATTTCTTAGACATCAATGTTCGCTAATGAGAGACAATGTGGTCGCTGTGATCCGTGTATTAGTGTGGGTGTTGAAGCACGATTACGTTACTCTACGTGAACGAGCGCGAGTATTGCTGAGCGCTGTGCGAGTTTTGTAAAGTATTTGTGCGAGGGGTGTAGTAATGATTTATCATAATTAAATCAAAGACGATATACATGCTTGTTCATAACTTATCGATGCATGTAACGTCTGCCTGTCTGAGCTCACTACATAAGTTATTTAAGACGTTGACACTCTGGATCAATTGTTGTACTTCAAACTTAGTGCGGCCCGCTCCTTATTCTCTGCACTCACGACCCAGTGTTAATATTACATCGTGCCGGTCGGTCATGTCTTCCGGAACTTCAAACCACTCCTTTTCACGATTGATGGTCTCTAGATCACACACCTGCCGTATAGATATTTCTGCTTGTGTCATCCAGGGCCTGCCTCGTCTTAGTCTACGACCCTTGACCATATCCATGGCTTCATGCAGAGGGTGATCTCTATCGGCAGCAACTCACAGATACTATTTGGCATGAAGGACCCTATGTCTATTCGTTATTGTTGATAGCGCCAGGATATGCCTCATGCATATAAAATGTGTGTCCTTTGTGCACCCCAGGATTACCCGCATGGCAGCATTCTGTATGCGCTCCGACTATTCAAGCTGGCTCTTTGATACTGTCAGCAGCCCCAAACGATACTTAGTGACAGCAATTATTAACTGCTAAAATATCCTGTAAAGTATCCTCTGCCACCGCCCTTAATGCACTAAATCCCCTACCAGCCCTCACCACCAAAGCCTCCACATGAACCTTAAAAGAAAAGCACCTGCCAAAGGTGATACCCAAGTAGTTCAATTTACTCTCTCTACTAAGAGGACATCCAATCAATATCGACATCACTGCACTACATTCCTGAGACATTCCTGAGACATCTGCCTTGACTATCCGGTTATCCAGGGTGTACCACACAACCTATGCCTTGTCTGGTTTTATAACGACCCCTGCGTCTCTGCACAACTCCGCCACCCTGTTTACTGCCACCTGTAAGTGTTCAGCCAAACTAGCCATGTCTTTGCCCTGTCTGTACAACAGGACATCATCTGCAAATGTCAACATTCTACCCACACCTAGTGTCTCAATAGCTGCAATTTTGCTGGTGTAGACATTAAAGAGCGCTGAGGACATGGCAGATAACTGTGGCAACCCAGGTGTAATTGTACAGGGGTCAGAAGTCCAGGAACCCATGCGCAGTGCAACCTTAACGCTCGTAGAGGACCGCAGTAACCCATCTGACAAGGCAAGGGCACACTGCTATGTCCAGCAGTGTGTATGTCCAACGATCATACATGACTCTGTTATACGCATCCTCCAGGTCAAGAGCTACCGACACTGTCTCTTGATTATCCTGGAACCCCTCGTAGTCATCAAATGCAAAAGTTGCAGCATTGACCCAGGTGTCCTTCCCAGACCGGTAACTCCCAAGCCCGTCAGGAAGCAGATTACGACTTTCCAAATGTCGATGGAGCCTGCGTGCTTCTTTCTTTTCAAGGACTTTGCCATACGTGTTTTGCAGGGTAATGATTCGGTATCCATTAAGTCTGGAATGATCCTTACGTGGCTTTGGAAGTGGGACTAAGTAGCAATGCAACCAATCATGGGGTATTTCCGCCGCATTGATGCTTAGGTTGAAACAAAGAGCCATCTCTTCCAAGCCCCTCAGTACTCGTCTAATATAATCCGCCGTAATCTCACAGTCCTGCTGCCCAATGACCGGCGACAAGTCTACTCTAACCTTATCCCTGATAGCTCTATTTTGCTGATCCGTGTCTTCTAAAAATCGTGCAAGAAATGCCTCTCCTTTGTCCTGGTCAGTTGTTACAGATTGGTTGTTATCGTCATAAACGGTACTATGTGTACCAGGTATGTGTCTGTTCATCTGCCGGTGCAATCTCCAGAATTTACCCAATGTCACATTCCCACCGGCTTCATTTATAAACTGTTCCCAATTCATCCTCTTTTCCTCTGCTGTCTGGAGTTTAAAATCCTGTACCTATACTTTTTTTTATACTTTTCAGCCTCCAATTCTGTATCAACTGAATTGGTTGCTCTCCGCACCCTTTACCAATTCCTTATGTCGCCCACTTTTCCCTCCATGAATTCTCCACCTCTGGTGTCCACCAATGTGGTTGGGTGAAGTTTATTCTTGTTGGTTTAGACGTCCCTGTGATCTAAGGCGCACCAAGAATGAAGAGTAGTCGCAATCATAACTCTTATAGTCCTGACTGTGCTGTACTTAGGTATCAGTACAGAACAGGGGAGCTGGTCGCTTCCATGGTCCCCAAGGACACTCCATTATATATGTTTTGCCGCCTCTTGGGATACAAGTGCCAGGTCGATGGCCGTGTCAGGGTCCCCCGGTCTCATTGCTAGCCTAGTTGGTGTCCCGTCATTTATACATATCACATCCTTCTCACGCAAGGCCTCAGCAAGGTGCAGTATCCTGTTTGTTCTCTCCCGACCTGTCCCACTCCGTGGCATTAAAGTCACCACATATCTGATGAACCATTCAATCAGTCCCAGCCTTCCCTGCTTATGCAAGATTTCCCACTAACATATATATTTATTAGGTTCCAGCAGTATCGTCCGATTTTTGTCTGCATTCCCTGCACCTCTTTACTTTCCGGACCCCACTCACTCATATTCAGTATCGAATGTTGTAAACCATTCTTGACCACCAGAGCCTGCCCAGGTCTTCCTTGCCCGATTGGTTTGAAATAACATGTATAGCCAGGGTACATAAAGAGTTTGTCTTTAGTTCGTGTAACATCAGTACGTCAAAATCGTAGACAATTTTCTCCAATACTGGTCCTCGTTGCTTTGCACTCCGGAAATTCTATAGTATGTCCACATTTGTTTGCCTTCATTCACGATCAATTATTTTGAAAACTGTCTGTTGCATCGATATGAATTTTTCCAGCCGTCTTATATTTACCCCCACCCAAGGAATATGTCTTTGATAGGTCCAAAAACAACTTAAATCATTGAAAGCGGCAACATTCCTTTGATGTTTCGAACAACTAGTGATTTCTTGCTAACAAAGTTATTTTTACGGTAATGGGAGACCTGCAAATTCTGATGACACACAAAGGCGTATCCGGAATCATATGGGAGTGGGTGCAATGAAAGAACTAGCTTAAAATCGACAGGGTCGGCTGCATTGCACCGGGTTTTTATCCTATATGGCTCAGTTTCTTTCCGCAGCGCGGAAAGCGTCGCACAAAGCACGAACTCCGTAGCTCCAGCGACGACCCTCGGGAGTCTCCGAAAAAATGCACTTGGGAAATTAAGGACGCGGCCCGGAATCGAACATACAACCTTCGGAGCCCGAGTCAGACGGCTTGACCACTTCACCACGGAGAATCCCGAGAGGGGTGCAATGTGTAATATTAGTAAAGACAGAGAATTTACAGAGGCACGGGGTAAATAATTTGTAAATTAACAGGAAAGTAGAAGAAATATATTTCTTACCTTATTTTTCATTTCCTTCTTGTTTCTTCAGCTGATGCTGATGCTGTAATGTTTAGGGCCTGCAATTTGCCTGAATAGTTGGAGCAAAATATCCCAGTAAGTATGTACGTAGATTAATGTCTGCGATCTACTCAGACCTTAATCTGTGTCGGACGATTCCAGTAGGTTGATGATTGCTCTCGGTTGCATAAAATTCAATCCATCCTTTCTCCAATAGTCCTCTTCCTCTTTTAACACATGGTCCTGACGTTTTTTCCAGTAACTTTTATCAATATTTAATAGCGCGGACAGACAGACAGACACAGACAGACAGACACAGACAGACAAACACAGACTGACAGACAGACAGACAGACAGATAGATAGATAGATAGATAGATAGATAGATAGATAGATAGATAGATAGATATATAGATAGATAGATAGATAGATAGATAGATAGATAGATAGATAGATACCCGCCAGAAGCCGGGCTTGTCAGCTAGTTTATTTATATAATCACGTTTCATGAAAGAACCCCCATTTGGAGACACCTCTGAATCTTCGCGCTGTTTGTTTCAAAACGGAAATCACGTGAAAATTTTAAAAAATGCGGGGACGTGTCTCGGTGACGCTGTAATACTGTTAAAATGATGGACGTAATCTCTAATTCGTAATTTATATACCCCATATAATCAAACTTTGAAATCTGCTGTAAATTCTCCAGAACAAAAATCTTTTTGTTGGGTGGACATAATGATAAGGTTATATACTAAATCTCATCATTTTCCCTCAGTTGGTTACTGAGATATTGAATTTTATATTGAGGCAAAAAAAAAAAAAAAAAAAAAAACACACTATAATACCCAAACCTTACATTTGGTTAGTCCCAAACGATCCTTTTTCCTTCTACCCCTTCTGACTCGAGCCCTCTTCTTCCTTTTCCTTCCTCCTTCCCTACCTCGTCTCCCCCGCTTCATTTTCTGCCCGCTGGATGTTGTCAAAGGTATCGAGCACAAAGCACGAACTCAGTTGCTTCGGCGATAATTATTTTTATTTTTATTTTCCATAGTTGGTTTGATTTGAAGGCAGAAACTAACCTGTCACCCAAGTAGAACCTACCTGCTACGGAAGGGGCAGGGGATGTCCCTCAGGAGTCCATACACCTGGCGTTGCCCCGCCCGCATACCAGACGTTTCATGTTCACGACCAGCTTGCTCGTGGCCATTCAGTACTCGGCACGTCGGTCAACCTTAAACTTAGGGGTTTATAATCGGAGTCTTCCATCTCCTAGACTGACCGCTGTAATAGCTAACGGGCCTCATCTACCCGAGGACAAGAGGTTCTAGTGCCTCAACCCTCCTGGCGAATACATTAGATAAATGTTTACGGGGACAAAAACAATTTCACACAATATCTATCAAATAGTACGTAGCTTAAGTCACTACACAAATCTGAGTTAGTGCGTGACGAGAGCCCATATGGCAACGTCGGTGTCGTTTTTCTCTTCCAATGACCGCCACAAACTGTCCTCAAGCTACATATCTATCGCCAACGACATACATGGAACACTTTTCAGCTGCCAGAACTCATGTTTAGCAACTGTCCGGCCTTTCTAATGTTGGTAAAAGCAAATCTCAACAAATGCCTCGACCTTTCAATTCTCACCACCGCGACGTGTCGGCAATCTCCTGAGCAGCCGAAGTTAGTCTTCAGAGACGAGGTCAGAAAAAGTCGCCTGGAAGTTTCATGTGACTGAGTCACCAGCTGACGCATCACTTTCTGCACTTTTTTGTCTTCAGTTCCATTAACAACTGCATGAGCTCTTCCATGGCCGGAAGCTTGTACATCACAAAAGTGGAGTAAGCAATCATACCACACATGAGTATAAGTCTACGTGCCAGACTAGCAGACAATTCACAGCATCAGGGGAATATAATAGACATCCGGGCGTGTCTTTGGGTATGTTTACATATCCAGAAATGTATCATCAGCACAGAAGGTAGTTTTCATCGCTCCTGGAGTCACCATCCACAGCCACGGGGGCACGACACCACGTTGAGATGTAATGTGATTTCTGTGCTATAAGCTGATTGATTGATTGATTGATTTAGGAATCGACATCACAGCATTCGGGGCATTCCCATAAGCGCTCCGTCCCCATCCTCAGCAGCCAGCGAAGAGTTCCAACAACAATAGTACCAGTAGCAATCTGATTATATGTCCGTCTCGCCTTTCCTCAGAGCGTTTAGCGTCGGCCAGATTCCCTCGTCACTCCTCGCTGTCTCATTCTTGCCATACCATGATAAACTATTTGCTCTTCGGAGATGAACACGTGCTCCCATAAGGCCGCAACCACGTCTGCCTTGGCATGTATCAATACTCCACCAAATTCTGCAGAGCCAGCCAATATGTCCACCTGTTCATTTACCAGCACACCGGCATGCCCCGGAGAAAACATCCAGGCGATGCTTGTCACCCGTGACCTCCGAAGCGAGGCAAGCCACTCCTCAGGAAGCCTGCCCGTCCTCACCCTCGTCAGCATGCTTTCTGAGTCAGTTACAATCACGATGTGTGTGTGTCGTATTCTTCATCCAGCGGAGAGCCACAGTGACTGCCACCACCTCCATTCTTAAGCTGGATGTTGTGGTATCGAATGCCAGGCTCTCCTGCACCAAACGTCGACCATTAGCTTTGGCTATGAACCCCCAACGACTTCTCTCACTTCTTGACACCGAAACATCTGTGTAGATAATCACATCACCCGAGTGAGCATTGTCCTGAATTAGTTTCTAGATTTCCACTTTCGTGGTCCCTGCTGGCCACTCCCTGCACTCCCGGCTTAGTGTGATTATAACTGCACAAGTCTGGCTGCTCCGCTGGCACTCTGCCCCACTACTCTCCTCGCCTAATGTTCTCCAAGATGCACACCTGTCTGATCGTATCCTCCGCCTGAGCCATCCATGATTTCCCTCTTGTCAGTCGCTGACCCTTAACTGCGTCCAGCGCCTCATGCAGTGGGTGGTCTGTGTATGCAGCTACTCTGAGGTATGTATTCGCCTGCATCACCTTGAGCCTACCAGCAACAGTCGGCAGACCAAGGATGTAACGCATACACACTACTGAGGTGTCTCTGGTGCATCCCACAATGACCCACATAGCTTCGTTCTGTATGCGCTCTAACTTCACGAGCTGACTCTTTGAGACAGTGAAGAGTCCTAATCCATAATCAATTACTGAGAGGATCAAGTGCTGGTATAGTGTGAAAAACATTCTCTGCTCTGTGTCCATTGCAGCCATAGTTTTAAGTGCACTGAGTCACTTTTGAGATCTTGTCACAACCGTCTCAACATGGTCATTAAAGGATAGGCTCCTGTCAAATGTGATCCCCAGATACTTCAGTTTGTTCTCTCTGTTGACATTTCTACTAACTATCGCTAGGCTAGGGACACCAGCTCTCACAATTCTGTTGCCCAGAGAGCACCACAAAACAGCCGCCTTTTCCGGGTGGATGACAGCACTCATTTCTGTGCACCAGTCAATCACTTTATCTACTGTCGCCTGTAACTCCTGGGCTGTTTGCTCCCTATCTCTCCCCTGCCTATATGCAAGAATATCATCTGCAAATGTTAGTATTCTTCCAATCCCTGGTGCTTCTAGGTTTGCAATCTTGCTCGTATACACGTTAACGAGCACCGGTGAGACAGCAGATACCTGTGGCAGTCCCGGGGTTAAAATATGTTGCTCTGAGGCCCATGCACCCAGACGGAGAGCAATCCGATGACAATGCAGGACGGCTGCTATCCAGTTCACAAACCAGGGATTGACCCCCTTCTCCATCAGTGCGGTCATCAAATTATCTTATCGAACTCTATTGTACGCATCCTCGAGATCAAGCGCTGCCGCCATCGTTTCCTGTCTACTCTGGAATCCCTCATAAACGTCAAAGGCAAAAGTGGCTGCATTTGACCAGGTACCTTTTCCTGGCTGTAGCTCCCCAGGCCTCTTGGAAGAAGGATCCCCCTTTCCAAAAACTCTTTCAGCTTCACAGTGACTATCTTCTCTAGAACCTTCCCAAATGTATTTCGAAGGGTGATGATTCTAAAGCCGCTAAGCTTTGAATGATCCTTTAATAGTTTTGGGATAGGGCTGAGATAGCTGTACACCCAATCCTGCGGTTCTGATGCTGTCCTAATTCTCTGGGTAAAGCAAACAGTCAATCATCTCCTCCAGGTCTGCATCGCTCAAACCCTTCATGTGGCCATACCTGACCCCATCGGGCCCTGGTGCGTGTCTTATGCCTTTTTCAAAATGTGTTTAACATCTTACACCCGTATGAAGTCTTCATACTGCATATACTTTGTGGTGCCAGATAACTCCACTCTAACTGCATCCTTGGTTTCCGCATCATTATGATTGGTCTGCTCTAAAAATCTCTGGAGAAACGTCTCCTATTTCTCTTTGTTGTCATACGCAGACCATCATCTCTATAAATTTTTCCCACTGTCATAGGCCGATCATTCCCTTGCATGTGCTTGTGCAGTTTCCAGAATTTTCGCAGAGTTTTATCACCTTCAATTTCTTTCATGAAACATTCCCATTTTTCGTTTTTGGCCTCAGCGGCACAGCGCTTAAAAAGCTCCACCTTGTCTTTCTTGACATTTTCCGCTGTGTTCACTTCCTCTCGTGAGCTTCGGTGTGTCCGTCGCACTTTCCTCAACTGCTTCACTGCAGCTCTCTTTGTTTTCCAAGCATGGTCTACTTCTGGGGTCCACCATGTGGGGCTGCAAAAAAAAAAAAAAAAAAGAGTTTTAACAGTCCTGTTGCATGCCCCCTGTCTGAGGCATCCAAGATGGCAATCGGTCCACTCATACCAAAAAGTCTTGCGCGCTCTCCCAGCCTTAACTTTCCTGGGTTTAGAGATCAGGACTGAGCATGGCATGTGATTACTCCAATTGTCATTCAAAACAGTCAACTTTACATCAAGGACTGATGACTGGTAGACAAGTGCCAAGTCAATAGCTGTGTCTGCATCGCCAGGCATCATTGCCTTGAAAGAGTTGCTATAAGCTGCTGTAAGGCTACATATCATACCTCCAACAACATACATGGAACACACGTCAGCTGACAGAGCTCATTAAATGGTGAAATTGTTCATGCATGATGCCACTGTACTAGCACCAACAAGGAATTCGGATGTACTACAACAGATGTTTCCCGGTTATCCTGTGCAATTATGAAGCGCACAAATGTACTTAAGTGTTTCAGATGCAGCTCAAACCATATTGTTTTGTGTGGATGTGACGGCCTCGGTGTACGAGGGTACCCTGTAAATCATCAGGACGAGTGTCATCATTCTCATCTGAAAAGAAATCAGGACCGCTTTCGTCCAGTCCGTGAACGCCACATTCACAAACTGACACCCAGGCCCAAAGCAAACCAGATCACATGGGGCATCAGAAGAGCAGCTTCCATTCTCATGGTTACAGATGCCATGTTAACAATGATAAAGAAATTTACAACATACACCTACACCTTTGTCCAAAACACTCATTGTTACAATCCTGGTGTGTTGCTGTCGGAAACATAACTGTAACATGTAGATAGTTGAGCACCAAACAAAACAGTGAAGACATAAGTAATTTGGTTTACTTCATACGTTGAGCTCTGTAGTACTGACACAACGACATGGCAATGCTTGGGTAATTACACGGCAGATCTTTTGTATTGTTGTGACAGACACAACAATGTATAGTATAGTTCTGTGTAAAGTATCTGCTGCAATACCATCCTACTTGAGATTGTCTATGTTCTTGACAGATTTCCTGACAGATTATGCATCTTTACCTTCAGCTTGTGAACAGAAAGTCTGTGATCATTTGAAGCAGTTGAGGAAAATCCCACTATTGGAATGAAAAATAATGTTCATCCTAACTTACTAAAAAGTTTCCAACCATATTGCCCCAAGTGAGATAACTCTTAAGGTCTTCTGCAGCCAACCTTCTTCAATATTCAGTTCTTGTCGTTTAGATGCATTCGTTCTTCTCTGTATGCGAGATTGTCTTGGAACCCGTTTATAACAGTTGCGTTTCTAATTGTACTGTCAGTGCAACTGATTAAAATATCACATAAGTTAAAATTGTCTGAGCATCGACAATAAAGGTGGAGTCTTATTGTGGATGTGACTGGTTGGTTAACTTGATTCGTTGTCTGGTATTCTTGTTAACAAGTCTGCAAGGATGTTGTTGTTTCCCTTGATGTGTTTATAGTAAATGAGTAATTCTGGAGCAACAAAACCAATCTAGCGATACGATTGTTCTTTGGTTTGCTTTGCTGGATCACCAGGAGAGGGTTGTCTGTCTCAATGATAAAGTGAGTACCCATCAGATATTTACTTAATCTGTTGACGGCGAAGATGACGCTGAGACATTCAAGTTCCCGAATGAGGTATCGTTTTTCGGCTGGAGTTAACTTTCTGCTTACATATATTATTGGATGATCTATGTTGTCGTGGCTCTGGAGTAGAACAGCAGTAATGGAAGTTCCGCTAGCGTCAGATCTAAGGACAAATGGTAGACTCAGATCAGGGAGTTTCAAAATGGCTGGTATGGACAAAAAATGTTTGATTTTATTGAGTGCTATTTCCAAATCAGCACATTTGACAATAGTAATTGGTTGACATTTCAATAACAAATTTGTGAAAACACTTGTCAATTCGGCAAGATTTGGAATACATTTTCCATAGTAATTAATAAGTCCTAATAAACTTCTGACTTGCTTCTTAGTGCTTGGTACTGTCAGATTTAAAATCTTTGATACAATTCTGTTGTCACTACTTAAATTGCCATTAGATATTTCGTGGCCAAAAAACTCTATTTCGTCAGAGCCAATCTCTACCTTACTGGGTCTGATGGTTAGTCCTAATGCTTTAATTCAGTCGAATATGTGTCTGAGTGTTGTTATGTGACTTGTCCTAATGGTTATTAGTGGCAGTGATAGGATTTAATTTATAAGTACTAATTTTAGTAACACTGTTAATTTATTTGTAACCAGGGATATCACCAGTGTTAATGGCTGTTGACCTGTGAGCAGTACTTCAGTGGTGTCATTAGTATTACATTTGACAGGAGTAGTGCAAGTAGTATCAACCGTTGTGTGCACTTGTATTTGTGTGTCTTTGACAGGAAGTATACAATATACAATGGTGCATACAAGTCTTCTAACGTGTCTTTCGTATTAAGTGTCCGGGCTGGTGCTTTGGTCTCGTTCTGTTTTGTGTGGTCAGTTAACGTATGTGTTATAGATGTTTTGTTTTCTGTCGTGTTATTTTCAGTTTTTTTTTTTTTAAATAAATTCCACTTTAAAAGTCTTTTTCCTGTGGATAACTAAAAGTTTCTATTATCTCGTCAGTACTGTCGTATTTGTCTGTGGTCTGGTATGGTTTTACCATGGGTTGCACTTCGGATTTTGGGTGCTTTCCCTTTTTAACTACATTTTGACAAGTTTTACATGAATGACAATATCTCTTTATTTCGGTAAAAATAATTTTGGCCAGTAAAATTGAGTTAAGATTCTGGCTCTGGTTTTTAAATAGCCCATATGCCCTGCACATGGCGAAACGTGGGCAATTTGTAGTGCTTTTTGGTGGTATTGTTTTGGCAGAACAGTTTATTGAACCACGATATTATTTCTTTCGTAGAATCTTGTTAAGATTCCATTCTTTAGCTTGAATTGCCAAGAAGCGTTTTTTACACTTTGGCTTTACATTCACCAATTTAAAGCAATCTGCTAAGGAAGGGTCTGAGCGTTGAGCTGCAATGAAATCCTCTGTTGTATTGTTAATAGAAGAAATCTTTGGGACTATCAATTGTAACGCCTCTGTTTGATTGTCAAATTGATCTTTATTTAACATAGATCTTTTAACTGCGTTAACTTGAAGATATTTTTCTTCACATGCTTCAATGTCTTGTTAGAGCAATCTATAACTTCAGGAAGGTCACCTATTATAAGATCGCAGCATGGTTGATTTAAAACTACACATATGATGTTGCCAGAAATAAAAGGTGTTTTGATCTACGCTAAAGTCAGAGGATATCTATCGATATTGCCTGCGAATGTTCTGCATGTTACATGTGCCTGTGTAGCCTTCTTGATCTAAACAGGATCTATGAATAGCTGTTGAAGTGAAACCTGAATCACGTAATACTTGGCAAGGTTTTTTGTTGATAACCCCTTTATGGAACTATAGTTTACCTTTAGACGTAATGACAGCATTACCTTCTTCATAAGATATTGGTACAGTAAGGCCACAGTCTAAAATGCCATCTGTATGAAACTTATTGCATGTGTCACATATGTTTGTATTAACAGTTTTAATGACTTCTTGTGCATTTACACTTTCTTGGTAGTCTTCGTTTTCTAATTCACTCTCTGAACTAGGTGTGTCTATTAATGCAGCGTTAGCCTTTTAAGCTTTTCCCTACCTTTGCAATTAATTAACCAATGTCCGAAGCTTTTGCAAAAGAAGCATATAGTAGCTCTTTGACTGCTGTTAATTTATCAAGGTTTCCAAATGTGTTTCATAATTTGGATTTTTATCGCACATCTCATATGCTCCATGCAAGAAATAGCAATATTTACAAGGATTTATTTTACCTTTAGATATCTGTTAATAAATGAATGGCTTTTTCTTATTAACTGTTGCTGCAGCTGCTAAATTTGCTTTAGTGGATGTTATTTTGAAAATATCCCTATTTGCTGTAAAGTAGGCTGACCCTTTTAGTTCCATCTGAGAAATTGAGTCACACTCATTTTCTTGTAGAAACTTTGCGAATGAGGTAGGGAGAGATTAGATTATTTTATCTCTAAGCGTTAGGTCTTTCAATGAATCGAAGTTGTTATTCCCTTTCACTGCTCCTAACCATGTAGTAAAAGTGTCCTGAACGTCGGAAACGTAATCAAGAAACGTCTGGTTTGGTTTAGGATTATCTTATCAAATTGCAATCTGTAACCTTGAGAATCAAGTAGAACGTGTTGCATATTTCTTTCTTTTACATACTCATAATCAGTTCTTAGATCTTGCGGAATTGTCTCAATGACTTTTAAAGCTTCGAGTGCAAGGTTTCTCATATAGATCACGGACGACGTTTCTATAACAATTTCATGGTGTTTCAGTAAAGTTTCGAAATTCTGTGTCCTTGTTGAGATACTATCTTTTGCATAAAAAAGGTTTTACAATTCCTTGATATTTCGTTAGCTTTTTCTCTTCTTCTTTTAGTTCTAACTTTTTTGATGCAATGTGCATTTGAGACTGCAGTTCTAGGTCTTTTATTTTTATTTGGGTTTCTAACTCTGCATGTTTATGTTTGCTGTCTAGCTCAGCTTGTTTATTCTTGCTGTTTAACTCAGCTTGTTTGTTCTTGCTGTCTAACTCAGTTTGTTTTGCTGCTAATTGTAGTTCGGATTCACGTTTTTTGTATTCCCGTTCCTGTACACTATCTTCTCGTTCTTGAAATTATTTGAATTTATTCTCACTCCATTGGGCTAGTTTATCGCCTTCGAATCCTAATTTTATACCCATTTCGATACATTCATTTAAGGTTGACATGTTGAAATATTGTATGTTTAAGTTTGTCAGTGAGATAAAAAAAAAAATTGTGTTATTTCTCTTTATATACGACAAATTGCTAGTTCTGAAATATACAAAAATACAGTTGTAACAAAAGAAACATTTAGGTGCTAATTTGATGAGAACAATCAAAAATCAACTTAGCTGAAACTGTGGTTCTTGTCCACAAGGTTATGTAGATGGAATCTTTCTGCATTTCGCGAGAAATCTTCTGCTGTTGAGAGAAAAAAATATTAGTGCGTTTGTCACGTTGGTTGTCGGTCAGTTGGTTGTTAGCTGTGAGTTAGAGAGAGTTATTTACGGTCAGTCGGGTTTGAAGCATTATATACTTTCGGAGTTATACGTTAGACCATATATACAGTTATATGTCAGTTATACCCAAAGTGTTAGTTAATATGCAGTGAGTTTAATTATTCTCAGTTCAGTGTCGAGATTCTTCAATTATTGTCAGTTCGAAGGACGAGATTCCCCCATTATTGTCAATACTCTGTGGTTGGTTTAAGGGACGAGCTTCCCATTATTGTCAGAGTCTTGATAATTCTTTAGCTCATTTGTTCAGAAGTCTAACAAATAGAACCAAACAACATCTATCTATGACATAAGTCAATGTCAGCTCAAATGCATTTAATACATTCAAACAATCAATCATGCCAGTAAGCGTGACTCGCGATTTCACTCGATCACCATAGTCGTGGATCAGCTCAGTGTTCCTGTCTCGTCCATGCCATGTGGCCAAACCATCTAGGTATTTTTCTCTTGGTCTGTTCCCTTCGATCTTGCCAGTTATCACTAAGTTCTCCAATCCATTTCTTCTCATAACATGTCCAAAATATGTTGACTGTCTACGTCTAATTTCTCTAATCAATTTACGATTTTCATTTGTCTCCTGTAGTACTTGGTCATTGTTTTTTCTGTCTGTCCATGGTATTCTTTGCATTTTCCTCAGAAACCACATTTCTGCAGCCATCAGATGTTTTTCAGCTTGACTGCACATTGTCCAAGTTTCACATCCATACAAAAGAACAGGCTTTATGTTTCCCCTCAACACGCTTTTCCTCGTTTCAGTTGACATCTTTTTATTGGTCAGAATGTTTTTCAACTTGCTAAAGGCTACTCTCGCCATGGCGATTCTTGTTCTAATCTCTTCAAGGCATCTCCCATCAGATGTGTTGACTGTTCCGAGATAATTGTACCGATTCACTTGTTGAAGAATATTCCCATTTACTTGTATATTACATTGTGGTACTTCGTTCTTCCTAGTGACGACCATAACCTGTGTCTTCTTACAATTTAATTCAAACCCCAGCTGCTCACTTTGTACAACAACAGCGTCTACTAATTGTTGCAGTTCATGTGCATTGTCTGCAATCAATACTGTATGTAATACATTAGTGGAATCTATATACAATATTTATCATGCACGGAAATTCATCCGATTTCGTACACAACTGTAGTCAATACGACAATTCAACTATCCATACACAATATCGTTAGGGTCTCGCTATAACTAGCGCACACAAACTACATCAGTTATTCGCATAACAGCGCAAACGATCCCTCTTTCAAAACAGCTACTCATTCGCTCTCCCGTCTCAGACACGTCCGTCTACATCCAACGCTCAGTCCAGTCTGTCTTGCCTTTTCTCGGCATGTTGGATCATGTGGTCGGTCAGTCAGTCCGTCGATAGCTGGCTTTCAATTAACTCGTGTTGACTGTCCTTGGGCAAACTTGTGCTGTCCTGTACTGCCACTGTCCTGTCTCAGGATCTGTCCTGTCCGTCAGTCTATAAGACTCTGGCAGTCTTTTAATTTCCTTAATTGTGTCACATTGATGGTAATTAATGACCCAAGATATTCGAAATTTTCCACCACTTTAGAATGTTATTTGCATGACTAATCAGGGCAACAGTTCTATAGTTGATGCTTAATTTTAGGTAGTCCTTTTTTTTGGTATTGGAATGAACATAGTTCTCTTCTAATCTTTCAGCCATATATCATTTGTCCATATCTTTTTACATAATGCGTGATAAACTTGTATTCTTTCTTCTCCTCCGGCTTTTATTAGTTCATCTGGTATCTCATCACATCCTGGTGATTTACCAATCTTCGGGTTCTTTATTGCCCATACAATTCCATCTAATGAAGGTTCAGGTTCTGTCTCTGCTATCATTGTTTCATGTACCTCATTCATATCCTCACAGTCATTCATATCACACTTTCCACTGCAGTATTCCTTCCATCTTTCTAGAATGTTTCTAGATTCAATTAGGGTATTTCCGAACTTTTCACATACAACATTTAATTGAGTTTGAACAATTCTTATCAATAACTTCATCTCTTAGAACATTTCGTAATCTCTTCCATTTTTATTAAATTGCTCTATTCTGGTACAAAAATCTTTAATATACTGGTTTTTTTTTAGTCTTTCTTGCGTTCTTTCTTATTTCTCGTGTTAAAGAGTTATGCTTCCACCTGCTGTTATCGGTTTCTCATCCTTTCTGTTTCAGTTCCCTTCGTTGTTTTATTAATTCTAACGTGCCTGATGTAACCCATGGCTTATGTTGTAGATCTTTAGCTGCTGTTCTCAAGATATCTCTGGCTTCTATTGCCAATTCGTCAGGTGTAATTTCCTCTTGTTCAGACATTAAGACCCTAAAGCGATTCTTCACTTCTGCATTGTATGTAAGTGGTATTTGTGTGAGGTCCTTCGTCTTCGGACAAGCTTTTTTCAGTTTTACCCCCCCCCCCCCCCCAACAATCGTATCATATGTCTGTATGTCTGTTTCTTTGTATGTCTGTAAGTGTGTATAGCTGTGTCTCTGTGTCTGTATTTATGTGTTTATTTGTGTATGTGTTTGTGGGTGTGTTTGTGAGTGATTATAATTTGACATAACATACACAAAATGCCCAGGACACTACATATGTGATATCCTAGGATGATAGTTATTTTTTAATGTTTGACTGTATTTCCCAGATATGTTGAAATCCGACACCATCAGTCTTAAAAGGCGGAAGTCAGACAGCGAGGACGGTATCTATGACGGTATGATATATATATATATATATATATATATATATATATATATATATATATATATATATATATATATATATATATATATATGCACTTCCTCTATTTTATATAATATATAGTCTACGCCGAGTGGCATTGTTAGTTGTATTTCTCCACAGCCCGGTGTCTCATGTACTGCTAATAATTAATTTGTGATACTGATATTCGTCGATGCCATGTTTCAAACGATGTCACACTGCCCAGCTTCTTCTATCTTGGTCTCTCCGTGCCTCTTTTACTTTCTGACTTTCCTGTTGTGACAACATGTTCCATTTTCTCCTTTTCATGACATGCCAAAGAATGTAGTCTGCCATCTTTGTGAGTTAACTTCTTTCAAGATACCATCATTGCCCTTTCTATCAGTCCACTGTGTTCTCATAAGTTTTCTATAAAACTACATTTCTGCAGATTCAACATTATTTCACACTTGTCTGCTAAGTGTCCATATTTTGCTTCAATACATCGGAATTGGCTCAGTTTATCTCTGAAGGGGTTGGCTCACTTTCGCTAACCTCGAGCGACAAGGACAGACTGCTATTTTCTACTATTTTCATTGCGTGAAAGTCTGCTTTTGCATGAAATGGTTTACATTTAACTCCCATAATACATCTTCCATTTGCTGTTACTAGAGTAACCAATTAAGTAAATACATTGATTTGTTTCGGAATTGTTCCATTCACTTCGATGTTGCATTTTGGTAGACCATTTTTTTTGGGTAAAAACAATTACTTCTTTTTCCTGTTATTATGTGTGTGTGTGTGTGTGTGTGTGTGTGTGTGTGTGTGTGTGTGTGTGTGTGTGTGTGTGTGTGTGTGTGTGTGTGTGTGTGTGTGTGTGTGTGTGTGTGTGTGTGTGTGTGTGTGTGTGTGTGTGTGTGTGTGTGTGAAACCGCAATATTCATTGTCAGTCTAAACCTTACCGATATAAAGTTAGTTGCATTCATACTCTACAGGACGTTGTATTCAACCCCAGCATTTATTGGTATTGGCTGTTTGCGATATTACTAGACAATTTACGTTCAGTAGTTTGACATTGCGTTCCGAAGGGCCGAAGCTCATACCATCGAAATCAATGCAAAGCAGTCTGCTTCAAACTCGCCCGCAGCTGATTTCGAACCCTCGACTTAATATGACGGGGAACTGCGACACTATGTCAAGAATGGTGATATCTGCTTCACTGACTTATTCATACTGTGAAAGACATTTCTAAAATTTCTGTAAATAGTTACATACCAGGATACGCACACATTCGTAGGTACAAGCGCACGCACATACAAGCTCGTACGTGCGCACTGTTGTTGCATAATGTGCTACAGTAGTAACAACAACGTATTAACACATGTTTTCAGGTGCAGTGATTACTGCCAAGAGACGAAAACAAGAACAGAATGAAACATTTAACAAATGTAAGTACAAATCAACAGAACAAACCAGTACATCGTATGCATTTCTGTATGAATGTGCTGTCAAAAATCGCTTATTCGTGTTCTGTATCTTCTGTTATTTGTCTTCTTCACAATGAGCAAATACTTTGTCATATTAAAAGATAAATGTACTGGCACGTATCTAGCAGTGAGCCGTGAAATACAGTAGTTTACAAAGATGGGGCCGGCTTCCTGGCCTAGAGGTTAGCGACCTTTCTCCGTAATCTCGTATACTCTCGTAAGTAACGTGACGACTGTGAGAATCAGCAGTGGTTCGAATCCGTCGATAACTTACGGAGTATGTGAGCCGGTCGCTCAGAAAGCAACGGCAAACTACTGTGCGTAATCTTGCCAAGAAATCAACAATCAGCTGAAAGATGCTGATGTTGACAACAATGTCCTGTAAAGGATATGCAAACATTTTTTTTTACAAAGATGGGCTTATTTCAAGTGAAGCCAGACATTTTTTTGTGTGCTTTCTATTGAGAATCAACTGGGTAGTCTTATATCTGCACTTGTTTTTATCATCAATTTCTTAACTGCCGCCTTGACGTGTAAACTATATCTGACATTATCTCAGCAATATATGCTAGCGGTAATTTGACAATAATTATACACTGTAATCATTGAATTTTATATGTTCATTAAACTAAAATTTGATACCAAGAAATTAGCGTGACATATTAACTGAATTGACCAAAAAGAAAATGAGTTACACCTGAAGAAACAAATGAAAATTGCAAGTTGATTGGATATATTAAACGAAGACTGTCGATCTCTTTTGAACATGTCGTAAGGAGATATTAAGTGGACATGTCAGTGACATTTGACGGAAAAAGAGCAAGAGCAAGGTAAAGATATAATTACCCCGATGGCTTGGCCATTTAATCGTGATAAGAACCAAGGCTTGATCCAAAACTTTGGTTACATTGTTAAATCGCGAATCCTATAGTGTGTTGTTTTGTTGTTGTTGCCTCAATATAAAATTCAATATCTCAGTAACCAATTGAGGGAAAATGATGAGATTTAGTATATAACCTTATAATTATGTCCACCCAACAAAAAACTTTTTGTTCTGGAGATTGTACAGCAGATTTCAATGTTTGGTTATACGCGGTATATATTTTATTGCCCCCCCCCCCCCCCCCCGCATTCATTCCATCATTTTAAGAGTATTACCGTTTCAACAAGACACACCCCCAAATTTTTGAAATTTGTCTGCGCGGTTTTGCTTTTGGCAGACTGAGGGAATTTATATGGGGTAGGTTCAGAGGTGTCGTCAAACTGTGGGTTCTTTCATGAAACGTGATTATATAAATAAACTAGCTGGCTCGGCCCGGCTCCTGGTGGGGATCTATCTATCTATCTATCTATCTATCTATCTATCTATCTATCTATCTATCTATCTATCTATCTATCTATCTATCGTTCTATCTATCTATCTATCTATCTGGCTATCTATCTATCTATCTATCTATCTATCTATCTATCTATCTACCTGCCTGCCTGCCGGCCCACCGACCGACCGACCCACCGACCTACCGACTCACCCACCCACCCACCCAGTCAGCCAGCCAGCCAGCCATTCACCCACCCACCCACCTACCTTTATGCCTACCTACCTACCTACCTACCTACCTTTCTGTCTGTCTGTCTGTCTGTCTGTCTGTCTGTCTGTCCGCGCTATTAAATATTGATAAAAGTTACTGGAAAAAACGTCAGGACCATGTGTTGAAAGAGGAAGAGGACTATTGGAGAAAGGATGGATTGACTTTTATGCAACCGAGAGCAATCATCAACCTACTGGAATCGTCCGACACAGATTAAGGTATGAGCAGATCGCAGACCTTAATCTACGTACACACTTACTGGGATATTTTGCTCCAACTATTCAGACGAATTGCAGGCCCTAAACATTACAGCATCAGCATCAGCTGAAGAAACAAGAAGGAAATGAAAAATAAGGTAAGAAATATATTCCTTCTACTTTCCTGTTAATTTACAAATTATTTACCCCGTGCCTCTGTAAATTCTCTGTCTTTACTAATATTACACATTGCACCCCTCTCGGGATTCTCCGTGGTGAAGTGGTCAAGCCGTCTGACTCGGGCTCCGAAGGTTGTATGTTCGATTCCGGGCCGCGTCCTTCAATTCACGAGTGAATTTTTTTGGATACTCCCGAGGGTCGTCGCTGGAGCTACGGAGTTCGTGCTTTGTGCGACGCTTTCCGCGCTGCGGAAAGAAACTGAGCCATATGGGATAAACACCCGGTACAATGCAGCCGACCCTGTCGATTTTAAGCTAATTCTTATCATTGCACCCACTCTCATACGAATCCGGATACGCCTTTGTGTGTCAACAGAATTGCATGTCTCACATTACCGTAAAAATAACTTCGTTAGCGAGAAATCACTAGTTGTTCAGCAAAAGATCAAAGGAATGTCACCGCTTTCAATGATTTAAGTTGTTTTTGGACCTATCAAAGACATATTCCTTGGGTGGGGGTAAATATAAGACGGCTGGAAAAATTTCATAACGATGCAACAGACAGTATTCAAAATAATTGATCTTGAATGACGGCATTCGTTTGTGGACATACTATAACCAATTTCGCATATCGGCATAGCACAGCAATCGCGGCTCCAATGCCATTATGTTTAAATAAAAAGGAAAGCAGTTGGAAATATTCATATGGAAAAACAGACCGTGGGGGATATGTCTGGCTGGGTGGGGGTGTGTGTGGCTCGATGGAGGATGTATGTGTGGGTAGTGAGGGTGATTGTAGTTGGGGGATGTGTGGATGGGTAGTAGATGTGTGGATAGATGTGTGTGTGGGTGAGGGATGTGTCTTTGGGATGTGTGTGGGTGTGGTGTTTTGTGGGAGGGGAGCTGGATGTGGATAAATGATGTTTGTGTGGGTGGGTGAAGGTGTGGTTGGGCTTGCGGGTGGGTAAGGATGTGTGTGAGGGTGGGGGATGTGTGCTTAGATGGGAGGTTGGGGTGTGTGAGTGTGGGTGAGTAGATAGGAGATGTATGTGTTGATGAGTGGGTAAGGGATGTGTGGGTGTTAGTGGTTGAGGGATAAGTACGTGTGTCTAGGGATGTGTGAGGGGATGAATGTATGGGTTGGGGATGTGTGTGTGGGTTATGTGTGCGTGGATGGGAGGTGTGTGTTTGTGAATGGGGAATGTGTTGGTGGGTGGGGATGTGTGTGAGGGATGTTTGTATGGGTGGGGAGATCGTGCGTGGGTGGGGATGTGTGTGTATATGGGTAGGGGTGTGTGGTTAAGGGATGTGTGGCTGAGGGAATGGGTGGATGGAGGATGTGTTGTTGAGTAGAGGATGTGTGGGTGGGTGATTGTATATGAGTAAGGGTGTGTGGTTAAGGGATGTTTGGTTGGGGGATGGGTGGGTAGAGGATGTGTGGGTGGGTAGAGGATATGTGGGTGGGTGAGTGTGTGCAGGTTAGGAGATGGTGGGGGATGTTTGTAGGTGTGGGCTCGGGATCTGTGAGTGGGCTGGGGGAGATGGGAGATTATGTGGGTGAGTGCGGAATTTGTGTGTGGGTAGGTGCGGAATATGTGAGTTGACGGGGAGATGTGTGTGTGTGGCTGAGGAATGTGTGTTTGGCTGGGTGGTTGGAGGTGTGTGGGTGGAGGAGGATATTGGGTGAGTGATTGTTGGTGGGAAATGGGACGAGTAGAGGATATGTGAGTGGGTGGGGAGATGTGTGTAGGTGGGGGATGTGTGGGTTATTGAATGTATGTGTGCTTGGGGTGTGGGTGGATGGGATGTGTGGTGGCTGAGAGGTGTGTGTGGGTGGGGAGATGTGTAGGTGTACGCATGTGGTGGATAGGTGGGGAATGTATTGTATGTGTGTGTGGTTGGGTGGGGGAGTCGGAGTGAATGGGGGATGTGTGGGTGGGTGGTGGATGTGTCTCACAACATAGTAATATGCATTGTTTATGTTTACAAACTTCATGTGACAATGTTTTTTTCCTATGCACTGTTGATGAAAGAAAGATGAGTGATTGGAAGGGCCGAATGTAAGACGGGCCTGCGTGCCCAATTTGTTACCCTTTGAAAATAAAGTATGTTCATTCGTTCTTCTTCTTCTTCCTCCTCCTATTCTTTTTCTTCTTCTTCTTCTTCTTCTTCTTCTTCTTCTTCTTCTTCTTCTTCTTCTTCTTCTTCTTCTTCTTCTTCTTCTTCTTCTTCTTCTTCTTCTTCTTCTTCTTCTTCTTCATCTTCTTCTTCTTCCCCCTCCTCCTCCTACTCCCCCCTCCTCCTCCTACTCCCCCCTCCTCACCCCCTTCTTCTTCTTCTTCTTCTTCTTCTTCTTCTTCTTCTTCTTCATCATCATCATCATCATCATCATCATCATCATCATCATCTTCTTCTTCTTCTTCTTCTTCTTCTTCTTCTTCTTCTTCTTCTTCTTCTTCTTCTTCTTCTTCTTCTTCTTCTTCTTCTTCTTCTTCTTCTTCTATAATAACTGTCTATCAAGACCCACACACTTTAATTTTGGGGTGCCTCAGGGCTCAATACTAGGTCCGCTGCTTTTTGCAGTGTATATTAACGATCTTCCTTTATACCTCAATACTTCGTGTGATCTTTTTGCGGACGACTGCACTATTTACACAAGTCAAGAGAGCCTTTGTGACTTAGAGAGCTCTTTACAAAACGAACTTGACAACCTTAGTAGATGGAGCAATGAAAATCGCATGTTAATTAACATCTACAAAACCAAATCCATGCTAATAACGACCAGACAAAAACTACAGACCCTAGCCATAACTGGCACACCGCTCGAGCTCCACGTGGACACGTTACCTATAATTAATGTAAATGAACATAAAACATTAGGTCTTGTAATTGACAGACATTTAAACTGGAGCCCTCATGTTCACGTCCTTACCAAGAGAATAGCACAAAAAGATTACCAACTTGCTAAAATTCAACACTTTTTGGATGAAAGCACACGTAAAATATTCTATTCATCCTATATCCAATCACCTCTCGATTATTGTTCCACAGTCTGGGATGGCTGCCCTAAATCTAATATGAAACGATTGTGTTCGCTTCAAAACCGCGCTATACGTCTAGTTTCTAGCATAAAGCACGTTGAAAGTAGTAAATTATACAGCCATCTAAGACTGCTACCACTTCAAAAGCGCTTCCTTTTTAACAAAGCCAAATTAGTGAATAAAATTATATCTGAAAATACCCCAGAGTATCTTCTACCGTTAATTCAATCTAATGCAATGAACAGTAAGCGCTTAAATTTATTACAGCTTCCTAAGCCTAGACTGGACTTACACAAAACTTGTTTCGCATATTCTGGTGCTCACTTGTGGAATAGCCTTCCACCAGAACTGAAAACACCAATGAGTCCCTACACATTCAACCGAAAACTCTTTCAATACTTACTTCATACCGACTATATGCCTCCATAAGTCACCTACTAGTATCATTTTTCCACTATCATTCTTCACTGTATGTGTGTGAGCGAGACAGTGGGTGAGAGAGTGAGTGAGAAAGAGTGTGAGTGGAAGAATTAGTATGAGTGAGAGTGAGAGAGTATGCATGCGCGTGTGCCTGAGTGAGTGTAAAAGTGAGTGAGTGTGTGGACATATGTGTGAGAGATTTACTTAGAGAATGAGTGAATCTGAGAGAGTGGGTGTGTTGTGTGTCTGCCTGTCTGTGTGATAGAGTGTGAAAGTTAGTGAGTGAGTGTGAGTTAGATAGTCATCGAGTAAAAGAGTGAGTAATGGAGCGTGAGTGAGTGAGAGAAAATTTGTGGGTATGCGTGTATGTGCGCGAATGAGTGAGTGTGAGAGCGAGTGAGTGTGTAAAAGAGAGAGCGTGGGTGAATGAGAGAGTGCATGAGAAAGTGTGATGTATGTGTGTGCATGTCTGGATGTGTGTATGGGTGTATATGCGTGTACATGTGTGTATCTGTGTGTATCTGTGTGTGCCTCTGTGTGTATGTCTGTACGTGTGTTAAGGTGTGCGTTCACGTGTTTATATGCGTTTATATGCATGTGCATGGGTTATGTGTGTATGAATGAGTGTGTGTGTGTGTGTGTGCTCGTGTATGTATTGTATATCTTTGTATGTGTAAGTGTCCATGCATGCAGTGTATGCGAGGGAGTGTATATTCGGGTGTTATGTGAGTACGTGTGAGTAAGTATATGGATGTGTGCAGGTGTGTGTATTGCGTGGGTATGATGTGTGTGGGTGTGTATATGTACATGTGTGTGTGTGTGTGAGTGAGAGAGAGAGAGAGAGAGAGAGAGAGAGAGAGAGAGAGAGAGAGAGAGAGAGAGAGAGAGAGAGAGAGAGAGTTGAGCGCTCGCATGTCATCTAACATGCTGATCCATATGTTTTGTGTTTTCTAATTTTTTTCATATTATCATTTCGATGCACTTGATTTTAACATGCATAACATGAATTCATGTAAATTACTGTAAAGCAAGTGAGAGAGCTAGTGAGTGTAAGAGAGAGAGAGAGAGAGAGAGAGAGAGAGAGAGAGAGAGAGAGAGAGAGAGAGAGAGAGAGAGAGAGAGAGAGAGAGAGAGAGTTGAGCCCACGCATGTCATGTAACATGCTATTCCATATTTTTTATGTATTCTCATCTTTCATATTACGAGGTATCGTTTAATGCCACCTGATTGTCCTGTAACATGCCATTCCATATTTTTTTTTTTTTAATATCTCATCTTATCATTTTGTATGCCACTTGATTTTATCATGTATAATATAACATTACTGTGATGTGAGTGAGAAAGTTAGTGAGAGAGAAAGAGAGCGCAAGAGAGAGTGCAAGAGAGAGAGAGAGAGAGAGAGAGAGAGAGAGAGAGAGAGAGAGCAAGAGAGAGAGGGAGAGAGAGAAAAAAGAGAGATTTGAATTGCATCACTAATTTTTACGCCACATATTGTATATGTCTTCTTCTTGCACTTGCGAGAATTCTTACGACAATCGTCAGTGTCTCAATTGTGTGTAAAGTGTGGGAGTTTGTTCTTATTAGTTTCAGTGATCATGTGAGGCATCATGTATTTGTCTAGATGTGACGATGTATGTATGGGTGTGTATGTGAGGGATATGTGTGTGTGTGTGTGGGGAATGTGTGTGTGCCTGTGTAATAGAGAGAGAGAGAGAGAGAGAGAGAGAGAGAGAGAGAGAGAGAGAGAGAGAGAGAGAGAGAGAGAGAGAGAGAGAGAGAGAGAATTGAGTGCTCGCATGTCCTGTAACATGCCATTCCATATTTTTTGTGTATTTTCATCTTTCACATTATCATTTTGTATGGATGACACTTGATTTTATCATGTTTAATATAACATTACTATAATGTGAGTGAGAGCGTTAGTGTGTGAGAGAGAGAGAGAGAGAGAGAGAGAGAGAGAGAGAGAGAGAGAGAGAGAGAGAGAAAGAGAGAGAGAGGGGGGAGAGGGGGAGAGGAGGGAGAGAGAGAGAGAGTTGAATTGCATCACTAATTTTTAAGTTACAAAATGTATATGTACAATTTTTCTCCATTTTCTTTACAATTTTGCGACAATGCTCACGACAATCGTCACTGAATGTGTATGTGTAAAGTGTGGGAGTATGATCATAATAGTATGTTGGGGGATGGGGGGGGGGTGTGTGTGTGGGTGGATTCGTGATGTGTTTGGGTGGGCTCAGGATGTGTGGGTGGGCGGGGTGGGATTATGTGGGTGGGGGATTTGTGTGTGGGTGCGTGCGAGATGTATGGGTTGGCGGGGAGATGTGTTTGTGGGTGGGGATGTTTGTTTGTCTAGGTGGTTGTGGGTGAGTGGGTGGAGGAGGATATGTTGGTGGATGATTGATGGTGGGTTATGGGATGGGTGGGTATATATGTGGGTGGGGAGATGTGGGTGTGGGGATATGTGGTGTGTGGGAGATGTGTGCAGGAGGGGGTGGTTGTGGGTTTGGGGATGTGTGTATGGGTGAGGGATGTGTATGGGTGTGGTATGTTTGGGTGGATGGGTGGGCAGTGTGTGTGGGTGAGAGATGTGTGGGTGAATGTTTGTGGGGGATGTGTGTGGGTTGGGGGTGGGGTGCGTGATGGGTGTGGGAGATAGATTTGGAGATGTGTGTGTGGGTGGGGGATATGTCTGGCTGGGTGGGGGTGTGTGTGGCTCGATGGAGGATGTATGTGTGGGTAGTGAGGGTGATTGTAGTTGGGGGATGTGTGAATGGGTAGTAGATGTGTGGATAGATGTATGTGTGGGTGAGGGATGTGTCTTTGGGATGTGTGTGGGTGTGGTGTTGTGTGGGAGGGGAGCTGGATGTGGATAAATGATGTTTGTGTGGGTGGGTGAAGGTGTGGTTGGGCTAGCGGGTGGGTAAGGATGTGTGTGAGGGTGGGTGATGTGTGCTTAGATGGGTGGTTGGGGTGTGTGAGTGTGGGTGGGTAGATAGGAGATGTATGTGTTGATGAGTGGGTAAGGGATGTGTGAGTGTTAGTGGTTGAGGGATAAGTACGTGTGTCTAGGGATGTGTGAGGGGATGAATGTATGGGTTGGGGATGTGTGTGTGGGTGGATGGGAGGTGTGTGTTTGTGAATGGGGAATGTGTTGGTGGGTGTGGATGTGTGTGAGGGATGTTTGTATGGGTGGGGAGATTGTGCGTGGGTGGGGATGTGTGTGTATATGGGTAGGGGTGTGTGGTTAAGGGATGTGTGGCTGAGGGAATGGGTGGATGGAGGATGTGTTGTTGGGTAGAGGATGTGTGGGTGGGTGATTGTATATGAGTAAGGGTGTGTGGTTAAGGGATGTTTGGTTGGGGGATGGGTGGGTAGAGGATGTGTGGGTGGGTAGAGGATATGTGGGTGGGTGAGTGTGTGCAGGTTAGGAGATGGTGGGGGATGTTTGTAGGTGTGGGCTCGGGATCTGTGAGTGGGCTGGGGGAGATGGGAGATTATGTGGGTGAGTGCGGAATGTGTGTGTGGGTAGGTGCGGAATATGTGAGTTGACGGGGAGATGTGTGTGTGTGGCTGAGGAATGTGTGTTTGGCTGGGTGGTTGGAGGTGTGTGGGTGGAGGAGGATATTGGGTGAGTAATTGTTGGTGGGAAATGGGACGGGTAGAGGATATATAAGTGGGTGGGGAGATGTTTGTAGGTGGGGGATGTGTGGGTTATTGAATGTATGTGTGCTTGGGGTGTGGGTGGATGGGATGTGTGGTGGATGAGAGGTGTGTTTGGGTGGGGAGATGTGTAGGTGTAGGCATGTGGTTGATGGGTGGGGAATGTATTGTGTGTGGTTGGGTGGGGGAGTCGGAGTGAATGGGGGATGTGTGGGTGGGTGGTGGATGTGTCTCACAACATAGTAATATGCATTGTTTATGTTTACAAAATTCATGTGACAATGGCTTTTCCTATGCACTGTTGATGAAAGAAAGATGAGTGATTGGAAGGGCCGAATGTAAGACGGGCCTGCGTGCCCAATTTGTTACCCTTTGAAAATAAAGTATGTTCGTTCGTTCTTCTTCTTCTTCCTCCTCCTATTCTTTTTCTTTTTCTTCTTCTTCTTCTTCTTCTTCTTCTTCTTCTTCTTCTTCTTCTTCTTCTTCTTCTTCTTCTTCTTCTTCTTCTTCTTCTTCTTCTTCTTCTGCTGCGGGAATTAATTATTTTGCAGTTCTTTTTATGTTTAACTGAGCCCGTTGTGATTATATTCTGAATATAATAAATGATATATATTGTTGTTTGTACGTATTTTCTGCCGGTCTCTCTGGCCGAGGGGTTACAACACTTTCTCCGTAATCCCGTTTATCACGCAGTGTCTCGTAGCAGGGCGAGAGCTGGGAGCGGTTCGACCCCCGCTGGTGACTTGCGGGATAACTGAGCCGGCCGCTCAGAAAGCAATGGCAAACTACTGAGCGTAATCTTGCCAAGAAATCAACAGACAGCTGAAAGATGCTGCTTTTGACAGCGATGTCCTGTAAAGGATATGCAAAAACATTATTACGTATTTTCCGGACAGCTCCTGCTATCTGTATAACATATCATATTAATAGTCCCAAACGCTAAGGTGAAACAGAAACCAAAATTCATAAATATCACTACTGGATACACAGCGTAGCGGAACGAACCTACGAACAGCTGTATCACTAACGAAAGACATTTGTTTTCATTTTTATTTTCATTTGTAAATGGCATTATTTGGATACGTAGGCCTGTCTTACATTAAGCCCTTTCTGTCACTCATCTTTCGTACTTCAGTTATTTGTTGTGTATATTACATTCACATAGACACCATTATCAAATGAATGATGTGAACAGTATGCATATCGCCATGTTGTGTGAAGGGCATGCATGCATGCCACATACATACATGCTCTCTCTCTCTCTCTCTCTCTCTCTCTCTCTCTCTCTCTCTCTCTCTCTCTCTCTCTCTCTCTCTCTCTCTCTCTCTCTCTCTCTCTCTCTCTCTCTCTCTCTCTTAAACTCAAGAAGCAAATGTTGTATTATCCTTGATTAGTGTCATGCTTAACACAGTGCGTTTACTAACCTTTTACTGTTCTTGTATGTTTGTAATATGGAGCTGATTGCAAAAGCATTTAACTATAGAATGAACAATAGTACAGGACAAATTTTATCGTCGTGAAGCAACGTTGTAATGAAAACGCAATCCGAAATTAGATTTAGATGAATGATATGATATGATGTACAGATAATTATTCCTATTAATTACAGCTGCGGCTGACACTGAGAATATTGAAGAGTTTGAGAGCGGTTCAGAGACCGTACATGATGGACAGAAAGAGAGTTCAGAAAAGTCAAGCACTGTAGAAGAAGGCGAGTAATGCGTAATCTTTTCTACTTTACCGTCGCTGTTATTTTAGTCTGAGCAACTCAATTTACGTAATGAACTTCTGTCAAAAGAAACCGGAAACTTTAAGTAGCTATCTAGAGACTGCATAGACTTGTATTTGTATGCATTCTGTTTGTGATATCAGTTACGTAACTCCCATCAAAGTTGTTTCGATAATAATTAAGAAAAGAAAAAGAAACAATATTAAACCAGAAATTGGCGACAGTTGTATTGGAAACAGTGTGGATTTGAAGAGGGAAAGGACACACACAACACGATATATATTCTATTAACAAGAGTTATAGAAGTAAAAACATATGTACATATGCTTCATAGACTACACAAAATCATTTAACAATGTGAAATATGAGGAAACAATACAATTACAAAAGCAAGCGGACATTGATGGCGAAGTGTCATGCTTCTAATATGCGAATGCGAATAATAAAGAACATATATTGGCAGCAAACAGCAGCCATAAGGATTAACAACCTGGTAGGTTCAGTGTATAACGAAGGGCGTGAGACAAGGTAGTGTAATGACTCGTAATGTGTGTAGTGACCATATAATGAGATCTACACAAATATATCAGGGATCCTGGTTGCGGACATAATATAAATAACTTAAATAACCTACTTTATGCCGAGGAGCGGCTGGCCGAGTGGCTAGAACGCCGGGATCTCGTTCGGGAGACCCGGGTTCAATCCCTCTGTAAGGTGTGGGATTTTTTTTCTGTCGGAGGCAAAAAGAAAATCCTAACCTGCACAGTTCGCGGCGACTGCACTAGCCAGGCAGCCTTAATTCCTCAGACTCAAAAACCCCTCTGTCATACACCGCAAGGTACTATATTGGCAGTAAATGACAGTATTTTATGCTGATGACACCGTCTTGATAGCCATAGGTTACTACATGAACTGATTGATACGATGGTTGCAGAAAGTGGAAAAAATGGGCCTTATCTTGAATAATAGGAAGACACAAGTAATTCTGATGTTAAAGAAGCAGAATGTGCAATAAAAGTAAATAAAAGCAATAAAAGTAAATGACTTTAAGCGCAGATGGAAAATTGGATAACATCAAACAAGACATGGGAAGAGAGAATATTAATATATTAGGAATGTGCGAGACGAGATGGAAAGGGACAGTGATTAAGACGGGGAAGGATTTTAAGATGATATATTCTGTTAAAGTATAGCGAGCAATGGCAGACAGGGTTCTATTAGTAAAAGTAATCGGCAGACCTTTCAACAGAAGCGTCATTTAAATATATGCCTTAACAGGAGAAGGCAGCGAAGATAGTATAGCAGATTTTTATAATGCCATAGAGAATGCTTTGAAGAAATGTACAAATTAAGAAATAAAAACCACAATGGGTGACTCAAATGCAAAAGTAGGAAATCAAGAGGATATAAACTTGTGGAAATGGCAAAAGAGCATGCATTGATTGTTTTAAGCAACATCCAAGAAGATTATGGACATGGAAGAGACCAGACATCAGGAAACTATAATTCTGATTGATTACATCCTGATCAGCAGAAGGTTTCGAAATGCATTAAAAATCGCAAAAACAGTTCCAAATGCAGACTCTTACATTGATCACAGATTGATTATAGACACGTTGAAGGTAAAGTTAAAGAAAGTCAAGTATACACCAGGAAACACTAAATATGATATGTGTACATTAAATAATTACAAGGAAATAAAACACAATTTTAACATAGAAGTAAAGAACATATGTGATATATTGTCTGATCTAGAAATCGTAATTCAAGATTGATTGATTGATGATTGATTGATTGATTGATTGATTGATTAAGAAACCGACATCACATCATTCGGGGCATTCCAATAAGCGCTCCGTCCCTATCCTCAGCAGCCAGAGAAGAGTTCCAACACCAATAGTTCCAGTAGCATTCTGATTATATTTCCGTCTCGCCTTTCCTCTGAGCGTCGAGCGTCGGCCAGATCCCCTCGTCACTCCTCGCTGCCTCATTCTTACCAGACTATGGTGATCCATATGCTCCTCCGAGGTGTATACGTGCTCCCACAAGGCCGCATCCACGTCTGCCTTGTCATGCATCAATACTCCACCAAGCTATGCCGAGCCAGCCAGTCTGTCCGCCTGTTCATTCTCCAGCACACCGACATGCCCCGGAGAAAAGATCCAGGTGATGCTTGCTACCCGTGACCTCCGAAGCCAATCAAGCCACTCTGCACGAAGACTGTCTGTCCTCACCCTCCACAGCATGCTTTCTGAGTCAGTTACAATCACAATGTGTGTATGTATCTTGTTCTCCATCCAGCGGAAAGCTGCACTGATCGCCTCCACCTCCATTCTTAAGCTAGATGTTGTTTCATCATACGCCAGGATCTCCTGCATCAAACGTCGACCATTAGCTATTGCTAAGAATCCCCAGGCACTTCTCCTACCTCTCAACACCGAACCATCCGTGTAGATAATCACATCACCCGGGCGAACATTATCCTGAATTAGTCTCTGGATTTCCACTTCCATGGCCCCTGCTGGCCACTCCCTGCACTCCCGGCTCAATGTGATTATTACTGCACAAGTCTGCCTGCTCCGCTGGCACACGGACCCACTAATCTCCTCGCCTGATGTTCTCCAAGGGGCACACCGGTATGATCGTATCCTCCGCTTGAGCCATCCATGATTTCCCTCTTATCAGTCTCTGGCCCTTAACTTCGTCCATCGCCTCATGCAACGGGTGATCTGTGTCTGCAGCTACTCCGAGGTATGCCTTCGCCTGCATCACCGTGTGCCTACCATCAACAGGCGGCAGACCAAGGATGTAACGCATACACACTACTGGGGTGTCTCTGGTGCATCCCAGAATGACCCGCATAGCTTCGTTCTGTATTCGCTCTAATTTCACCAGCTGACTCTTTGAGACAGTCAGCAGTCCTAGTCCATAATCAATTACTGAGAGGATCAAGTGCTGATATAGTGTGAAGAGCATTCTCTGCTCTGTGTCCATTGCTCTCCACATATGAGTAGCCTATCACCTGGTAATTCCTTCAATTCCTTAAGCCAGTCCCATTGTTCCATTCTGACAATGCAGTCTACTGTGGCATATACATTTATGATTTTCCAACTGAAGCCACCAATCTCCGTTTGTATACCCTGGACCTCTCTTGCACTGTGATTCCACTGGCTCAAGTCAAGTATCACATGCTTCACTCCTTTTTCACCAGCAGACCTTGCCCATGTCTCTTCTGCCCAGTGGGATTTATATAACTGGCGTACCCAGGGCTTAGTCAGATATGACTGAGTTACCGTATAACAGTAGACGGTACTACCTGCTTTCTGTTAGCGCCGAACGTTGGGCGGCGCTTACCAAACCCGACACCCCACATTGTGCCAACGGCTTCGGGCGGAAGAGCGCAATTGGGAGGGTACATGCCTTACCCTGGTGAGAGGAAATGCAACCTAAAGACAAAGTGTCATGGCAGGGCAGACCAGCCCCTAAGCCTTGGTTGGCGGCTGGTCTAGGATCGAAGCTCCGACAGGCGGACAATTAGAGCATTGCTTTCTGATCCGACAGCTTCTTCAGCTTGTCTTGTTCCAGATGTAGAGGTGTTACCTTTCCTCTGGAGTGAACTAGGCAGGCCGAGACAGGGATCATGCTGCATGGGCAACACATGATCTCTATATTTTAGCCCCAGGCTGTGTGCTATGCAACAGTTCGTCGTTCTTTTCTGAAGCCACATTGACTCTCAGGAAGAAGACCTTGATCGAGATGGGCCGTGAGGCGATTGAGAAGAATTGTGGCATCTTCCCTGCAATTGAAAGCAAGGAGATGCCTCGGTGGTTGTCACAGGATTGGCCGTTTCCTTTACGTTTCTAAAGGTGGTCTATTGACGCGTCCTTGAAATCTTGTGGCATGGTCTCGTTCACCTATATGTTTGTAAAGACTTGGTGAAGCTGCTCCGTTAGGACCGGTCCACCTGCCTTGTATATCTCTGCTGGGATGGAGCCAGGACCAGGTGCTTTGCCGTCGGAGAGTTGCTGGATGGTTTTGTTTACTTCCACTATGGTTGGCAGATCATCAAATTTATCATTAGTGGGAATATGAGGAAGGCAGTTGATGGTTTCATCATCGAAGAATGAAGTTGCATTTAAGATGTTGCTGAAATGCTCTGCCCAGCGTTGAGAGTTTTCTTTCTTATCGGTGACCAATGTTCCCCCATCTGCACTACTAGACTAAGGGAATACTTTGTTTCGAATTCCCGTATTGTTGTTGTCTTTGAAATCTAATGAACGTTGCCCTGGCACACCAGACAGGCAATTTTCTATTTATACACGTAACATTAGGACTCTATTATGCTGAATTGTTCACAACTGAACGGCACACGAGACCTAGCATAGTTAACATTGCGATGTGTAAGGCAGGTCAGGTTACAGTACCGCTTATAGCTCGATGAGGCATTTAGGTGTATGTTGCGAGTCCCACATGTTTATACAGATAAGCACTTAAGTGGAGATATGATCAATATCGCACCGGCCGCCTTCATTTCCCATTATATATCTTGGCACCCGTTTTGGGATGTGTCCACCTGGAAGTCAACAAGTCGATTCATGGAGAATCATCCCCGACTAGAAGGGAATTCGGACACATAACCAACCGGCCGGCAGACAGTCGTGCTAGCTACTACGCTACAACGCCTGAAATTTGCATTGGCACTTATAATTATTACATGTTTACAATATTTTTATAATGTTCTGTCTTATGTATTACAGCACAAGTATCGCGAGGCCTTGACATAGGTACGTCTACAAAGGAGGATAATATGTTGCCGAGGTAAGAAATTGATCAACATTATTGATGTGGCCTGAGGGCAGGGAAAGCGGTTTCACAATCTTGACAGAGAGGTTCGAAGTCAGCCATTGGCGATTCAGAAGCAGACCGTTTTTCATTCATTTTCACAACGGTATGGGCATCGGCCACTCCAGAAGAAATGGCAAACTGTTAAACGTAATATTGCTAAGACAATTACAAACATCCAAAATGTGATGGGGGTTCATTGCCACATCGTGTAAAGGTCATACAACTATGTATGTACCTGGTAGGCCAAGGTAATGAAATAAACAGAAAATTAATTCCTTCCTCGGAGGGTATTCAAACCCTTGATCACCACAGACAGGCGTGTCAGCCGCTGCGCGACCGGCGGCCCGTTGTTGTTTATATTGTTTCATTTGATTATGTTGTCTAGTGTTTTAGAATGTGTGATCAGCAAACATGGTGTCTGGAAAGCATACATCATTAATGATTTCTATTGTCTAGAATGCCTTTTAACGGCTGTTACTTTTCAATCATCATCCACTTAATAATACAGTCGGTACACAGAATAGATGAATGTGTGAAATCGTTACGATCAAAGTGAAGATTACACAGCCCTTTAAACACACACACACACACACACACACACACACACACACATAAAATATATATTATATATATATATATATATATATATATATATATATATATATATATATATATATATATATATATATATATATCATTATATATATATATATATATATATATATATATATATATATATATATATATATATATATATATATATATATATATATATATTCTTTTTGATGCCAAATATTGTATATCTGAGTTTGCATAAATGAGGCCTGCTAAATAATAATATCACATTTATTGGTCCTTAGTAGTTCTATTTTTTTTTTGGTTTTAGGTATATGCATTTGTGTATTTAATTAATATTATTAAAGTATTATATTATTAAAGTCTCTGGAGAAAAAAAAACACTTTCTATCTAGTCCATTATAAAATCAAACTGCTTGTTTATTTACAGTTTCAGTTTTCCAAAAATCTTCCAAGAATTGCACCTCGAACACAAAATGACATCAACTTAAGAACATTATGTTTTCTTTCACCTGATTTATTTTGTTACACTTTTGGGGATTAAACTAAGAAAGAAGAACATCCATCCATCCATCCATCATATGCCATGCCGATAAGCGTGGGCGGTCATGTTTTGCCATCTCATTCGATCACCAGAGTCGTGGATCAGCTCCGTGTTTCTGTCTCGACCATGCCACGTGGGGAAGCCATCCAGGTACTTACTTCTCGGTCTTCCCCGTGATCTCTTCCCTTCGATCTTGCCAGTTTTCACCACGTTCTCCAAGTCATTTCTTCTCATAACATGTCCAAAAATTTAGACTGTCTGCGTCTAATGTCTCTAATCAGTTTACAATCTTCATTCAGTGTTGCCATCTCCCTTTGATGAAAAAGCACCAAAATCGACCCAAAAAAGCACTAAAAAGCACCCCAAAAAAAAGCACCAACTGTTTTTATTACAAATGTAACAAGGTAGCACAGTATAATTTATTATTATCACTTCATATTACAATGAAGTTTATTCCAGATCCGCCAAATCCCAATCAGAACTACTTTCGAGCCAAAAAAGCACCAAATTGCAATACTATTTTTTGGGAAATCACTAAAACAAGCACTGGTGGTATTCATTCAAAATGTTATAAAGGAGCACATTATAATTTATTATTATCACTGAATATTAGAATGAAGTTAATTACAGATCTGCCAAATCCCTGTCAAACAACTCCTCTTCAGTTTCTGTAGCTATTTCCTGCTTTGTTTGCTCTTACGACGATGAGTATGAGGAGGATGATTGAAAGAAACATGTATATGCCTCCTGTGATCCAATTTTTCGCAGAATATCCTTAGGTAGTTTATAATCATGACAGCATTTGCCATATCTTTTCATTCCATAAAAGTCAAAACAGCTGTCAAACTCTTGATGCTCAGTCTGTTCCGAAATTTTGATTTTATAACTGCCATCTGAATGAAAATACGCTCCACGTCCGCATTAGAATGAGGTAAAATAAGTAAAGTTAAAGCTAAATCTGTAAGATCTTGGAAAGTTGAAAAGGATTATCACCGGTGGCATCCCTGTATGAGGCTATTTCTGCCCACAGTCCAAGTGATGTCAGAGGTCTGTGTCCACTGCATATTGATGACGTTTTCTCCACTGGAAATCGATGCGGATGAGAGTAGCTGCATCTTCTACAAACATTTTAGCAAGATCCAATATACAGGGCTTCATTGGCTGTAGACATTCACTTTCACTAAGACATGACATGGACTGCAACACTCGAACGTTATCGGGTGTACATAAACGCAGCTGTGTCAATAGCTCTATTAAAAACTGGATGCACCTTCCACGAATGTCTTTCTCATCGGGAAACTTGTAGTCTGCTATTTCTTTCTCAAACTCATAACCTAGATTGGGATTAGGATATAAATAATCTTGAATAGCATCACTTTCTGTTTTTTCCCCCCAGGAATAGCAATCTTTGAACTGATAGAATCAATGAGCTGGACAAGATCACTGAGTAGTTTTGTTGGATCCTGTATATCGGCTTCGAATTTCGTATTCATACTTTGAACTTCTCCGAGAATATGCTTGAGAAATATGAGATACACATAGTTTTTCATGTCGCTAAACATAGAATGTAGAAGTTCTGCTGTATAACAGCGCTCGTTGAGTCTTGCTACATCAAAATGAGTTCTGAGCTCGACCCACTGCTGCAATATTCTGACAATGGCAAATTGAATGGGTATCCATCGTGTCTGGATTAATTGAACAATCTTCAGCGGATGTTGTCCATCATTTGTTGAAGCAAAAAGCTCCCTGTAGGGCCTACTTTGCTTGACGAAGACTTGAGTGAGAAAACCAGTTATATGTTTCTCTAATCATGAACTCTATGTTCCTGGGCAGACAAGCAGCTGCAGCCTATGACACTGCCAGCTGAAGGGAATGACATACACACCTAATTAGTACCAGATGAGGAACTTCGGATTTTAATTTTGTATATACTTCATTGTGTACACCTGTATTGATAGACGCATTGTCAGTGCCGAGTACAACTAGTCTTTGCAACTCAAGTCCATTCTTGTTTAAACAATATTTTAACGCATATGCATATTGCCTGTGCGTTGCAGTCACTCAGTTCAACTAAATCTAAGTAAGTAACCACAAACTGCTTTCTTGTCTCTGAATAGTACCTAATAGCTACTCCAAGTAGCTTAGTTTCAGAAATGACATTGCTCTCATCAATCAATAAGCTGAATTTACTTTTGCCAATATCAGCTGTCAAGTCTGATGTGAAATATGGTGCAAGTACATTTGAAATAACTGCTCTGCACTTAATTCTCCTAAGCTTAAAGTTCTTGTAACCTTTGCTGTCACCAAACTGTACCTTGCAGAGTTCACTTAAATGGTCAACAACGCGAAGCGAACAATGACCAGCTATGAACAAAGACATGCATCCTTCTGTTTCTTTGACATCATCTTTCAGTTTGTCAAATGCAATTGTTGTTTGCCTTTGTGTACTGAATGGTTGTTAGGCTTTCTGATGTTTCGTTGTATTCTTGTGCCTCTCAATATCATTTAACCTGACTGCAATTGAACATTTGCAATATTTGCAAAAAACACTTAGTATTATCCCCTTCTACTTTTAACAACCATTTTTGAAATCTCGTGTCACTGAGCCACTGTTCTCTGAAATGTTGACAATATTTCTTGCTCATGGTGAAACACAAATAAGCTTAAATGAAAGGATAATGTAGACACCACAAAATTATGAACTCGATTATAAGCTAATGTATTGACGTTTGGACTTGTCTGCAAGATGGCGTTCGCTTTCAGCTAAATCGTATTACAGGGAGTTAAATTAGTTGAATATTGCGCGGTAACGTACTAAAACTGTTTTACTCCCTCGCTTCAGTTCAAATTCGGCTTTTTAGTATTCTCAAAATGATTTTTAAAGTAATTTACAAGCACCAAAAAGCACCCAAAAAATTTTCTGAAGCACTAAATTTACGCGGCCGCGCTAAAAGCAAAATTTTCGCACTAAATGACTTGAAAAAGCACTAAATTTAGTGCTAAAAGCACTAAAATGGCAACACTGTCTTCATTTGTTTCTTGAAGGACTTATTCATTGGTTGTTCTGTCAGTTCATGGTAATCTTTGCATATTCCTCAGAAACCACATTTCCACAGCCATCAGATGTTGTTAAGCTTCTCTGCTCATTGTCCACGCTTCCCATCCATATAAAAGTACAGGTTCTATGTAGCACTTCAACACTCTTTTTCTCGTTTCAATTGATTTCTTTTTATTGGTCAGTATGTTTTTCATCTTGCAAAAGGCTACCCTCGCATTGGCAATTCTTGTTCTAATCTCTTCAAGGCATCTCCCATAAGATGTTATGACTGTTCCGAGATAACGTACCAATTCACTTATTTAAGAATATGCCCAGTTACTTGTATATTAAAAAAATGTTTTGCATATCCTTTACAGGACATCGCTGTCAACATCAGCATCTTTCAGCTGTATGTTGATTTCTTGGCAAGATTACGCTCAGTAGTTTGCCATTGCTTTCTGAGCGGCCGGCTCAGTTATCCCGCAAGTCACCAGCTGGGGTCGAACAGCTCCCAGTTCTCGCCAGCTACGAGACTCTGCGTGATAAACGGGATTACGGTGAAAGTGTTGTAACCCCTCTGCCAGAGAGACCGGCTACTTGTATATTACCTTGTGGTATTTCCTTCTTCCCAGTGACGACTATAAAATGTGTCTTCTTACAATTCAATTCTAACCCTAGTTGTTCACTGTGTGCAACAACCGCATCTACTACATTTTGCAGGTCCTGTATCATCTGCGTGTCTAATGTTATTGATGTTATGTCCCCCAGTGATAATTCTTTTCATATCGTCAACATTTCTGAAAATATTTTCATTGTGCAGGGAAAACAGATCTGGAGACATTACACATCCCTATCTCACGCCTCTCTTAATAGGCTGATATTGACCTACTTCATTATCAATTCTTATGGCAGCTTGTTGTTTCCAATATATGTTGTTTACAAGTCTAAGGTCTTTTCCATCAATTTGTAGATCTTCAAGCATCCTTATCATGTCGACATATCTCACTTTATCGAAAGTAATTGGTCATTGGTTTTTCTATCTGTCCCATGATATTCTATGCATTTTCCACAGAAACTGCACTTTCGCAGCCATTAGTTGCTTGTCAGATTGTGTGTTCATTGTCCACGCTTCACATCCATACAAAAATGTAGGTTCTATGTAGCGCTTCAACACTCTTGTTCTTGTTGCAAATGACATATTTTTATTGGTCTTTATGTTATGCAGATGATATAGATATTATAGGGGAAAATGAACAAAAGACATCGGAAATATTGACTCACTTAAAGGAAAAAGCTCACCAAATGGGGCTGGTTTTCAACCAAGATAAGACAGAATATATGGTCATTTCAAGAGACGGAGCGGCTAAAAACTCTGGCCACATGCCAATAGATAATATGACCATTAAAAGAACGGAAGCATACAAATACCTGGGTACAATCTTCAACTGTTGCAACATAATAAGAGAAGAAATACAAGCTAAAATCAACTCTGGAATTAAGATTTACTATGCACTACAACATCTGCTAAAATCAAATGCGCTATCTCGTAACACCAAGATCACAATATGCAAAACATTGATCAGACCAGTTGTGCTGTATGGCTCTGAAACCTGGAGTACAACTAAAGGAGACGAAGCCTTGTTACAAACCTTTGAGAACAAAGTCTTAAGACGCATCTTTGGGCCCATTAGGGATACACAAAGTGGAGAGTGGAAAAGAAGAAGCAACAAAGACATGTATGATCTGTTTAAGTCCCCGCTAATCACTGGTATCATGAAGGCTAATAGACTACAATGGCTGGGGCATATAGAAAGAATGGAAGATAATAGGGAAACAAAACTCGCTTACACTAAGGACATAAATGACCGTAGATCCCGAGGTAGACCAAGAAGACGGTGGAGAGATAATATATATACAGACCTACAAGCATTTGGAATCAACGACTGGCAAGAGAAGGTCAACCAGAGAGACGAATGGAGACGGATTGTATCTGCAGCAAAGAACCTCAATGGCTCGGAATGCTGAAGAAGAAGAGGAAGAAGAAAAGGTTTATGTTTTCCATCTTCCAAACGGCTACCTTAACCATAACGATTCTTACTCTAATCTCTTCAAGGTATCTCTCATCAGATGTTATGACTCTTCCGAGATAATTGTACATATTTACTTGTTTAAGAATATTCCCATGTACTTGTATGTTTTTTTTTTCGCATATCATTTTACAGGACATAGCTGTCAACATCAGCATTTTTCAGCTTGTGTTGATGTCTTGGCAAGTTTTTTTTTTTACATTCAGTAGTTTGCCATTGCTTTCTGATCGACCAGCTCACATAGCTCCGTAAGTAACCATCGCGACGCGATCTGCTGCCAAATATGTGTTTTATACGTGGGTATATACGGGATTACGAACAACGTCCTTAAACCCTTCGCCTGGGAGACGGCACTTGTATATTGCGTTGTGGTATTTTCTTATTCTTGGTGACGACCATAACCTATGTCTTCTTATAATTTAATTATAACCCTAGTTGTTCATTGTGTGAAACAATCGCATCTTCTAAATGTTGCAGATCCTGCTCATTGTCTGCAATCAATACTGTATCATCCGCATATCTCATGGTATTGATGTTATGTCCCCCAACGATAATTCTTTTCATATCGTCAACATTTCTGAAAATATTTTCATTGTGCAGGTGAAACAGATCTGTAGACATTACAGATACCTGTATGTACCATTACCCCTAGGGGTTTGACAGGTAGGGGTACACTTCTATCTCCCCGCCCTGCCCTGACCAACTCACAAGGGTTATCCGTCTACTAGACCACCAAAAAGTCGGGATTCCATCTGTCCTTCCCTTCCCACTTATGGACTCCCACCAACAGGGGGCGCGGACCAGACAACAGACGTACTCTCACACAAAGACATGGTAAACCCATTGCACTTAAAACTATGGCTGCAATGGACACAGAGCTGAGAATGCTCTTTACACTATACCAGCACTTGATCCTCTCAGTTATTGATTATGGACTAGGACTGCTCACTGTCTTAAAGAGTCAGCTGGTGAAATTAGAGCGGATACAGAACGAAGCTATGCGGGTCATTCTGGGATGCACTAGGGACACCCCAGTAGTGTGTATGCGTTACATCCTTGGTCTGCGACTGTTGCTGGTAGGCTGGTAGGCACAAGGTAATGCAGGCGAAGGCATACCTCAGAGTAGCTGCAGACACAGATCACCAGACGCATGAGCGCTGGACGCAGATAAGGGTCAGAGACTGATAACAGAGAAATCATGGATGGCTCAGGTGGAGGATACGATCAGACAGGTGTGCATCTTGGAGAACATTAGGCGAGGAGAGGAGTGGGTCAGGGTGCTAGCGGAGCAGTCAGTCTTGTGCAGAGTTATAATCACATTGTGCAGGGAGTGGCCAGCAGGGGCCACGGAAGTGGAAATCCAGCAACTAATTCAGGATAATGCTCGCCCGGGTGGTATGATTATCTACACAGAAGGTTCGGTGTTGAGAGGTAGGAGAAGTGCCTGGGGATTCTTAGCAAAAGCTAATAGTCGATGTTTGGTGCAGGAGAGCCTGGCGTATGATACCACAACATCTAGCTTAAGAATGGAGGTGGAGGCGGTCAGTGCAGCTTTCCGCTGGATGGAGAACTCGATACATACACAAATCGTGATTGTAACTGACTCAGAAAACATACTGAAGAGGGTGAGGACAGGCAGGCTTCGTGCAGAGTGGCTTGCTTCGCTTCGGAGGTCACGCGTGGCAAGCATCACCTGGATCTTTACTCCGGGGCATGCCGGTGTGCTGGGGAATGAACAGGCGGACAGATTGGCTGGCTAGGCAAAACTTGATGGAGTATTGATGCATGACAATGCAGACGTGGTTGCGGCCTTGTGAGAACACATGTACACATCGGAGGAGCAAATGGATCACCATAGTCTCGCAAGAATGAGGCAGCGAAGAGTGACGAGGGGATCTGGCCGTCGCTGGACGCTCAGAGGAAATTCGAGACGGACATATAATCAGATTGCTACTGGAACTATTGGTGTTGGAACTCTTAGCTGGCTGCTGAGGATCGGGACAGAGCGCTTATGGGAATGCACCGAATGCTGTGATGTCGGTTCCTAAATTAATCAATTAATCAAAAGACATGGTAACAAAAGCAAAATGTAATGTCTAAGATAATCCAGATCTGAAGGCTGAATAGCCGGGAAGAAAGTAGGTCTATGTACACAACATTGATAAAAGTGGCGAGAAGAGCTAGAGATGATCCATAGTTCATCAGGAAGCATGTGATATCTATTCCGTGCGTCAGTCCGGTCGTTGCAGTGCACTCACCGGGATATCTCCAGGCACAGCAGACTTCCAAGGTGTAGACACTTCCTGCATCCCCAAAGTTCCCGGTGATTAATAAATCTGAATGGCCATTATAATGTCCTACACCAGAATGTCACAATCACAATGTTCCCTGCTGCCGTCACCCAGTGACGTAACTAACACCACAGGATTCTCACAAACTGTCTGACAGGGCGACCCTAGGGCTCTAGGCGTCCCATCGGATATTCTCAACTGTAGCACAAACACTGGAGTGTGGTAGCTCCCCACAGTCAACAATGTCAATTAGACCTGGCTGGGTCCGGAAAATTCTCAGAAGTTCCATCGCCGTTCAATAATAAATAATGTTCAATTAGGCGATACTCAAGCTGAATCGTGGAACCTCAATTACACAATAAGTTCACCCTCTGGGCAATAGAGTCAGATATCATCTTGAGGAATCCCAGAATCAAAGTCTAATTAGATGCTCCGGTTGTAGATCCCATCTGGATCGTTCAACTCAGACCTCGTCGGACTCTCAACTGCTGCATCCGATTGTACGTGCAGCTATATCTCATCAGTATAGTCTTTGGTTTGCTCTGGCAGTCAAATAAATCGTTGGAGTGCTCCCAGTATTGAAACACCAAAAATCGTAGGTTGTTTCACCGGAGTGAGCTGTTCCCCAGTATTCCATCATAATATTATTTCATGAGCACCAACTGAAAGGCAAATCCTGAAAGGAGAGTAGGTCGGTGAGAGCATTTGGCTACAACTGTGACATACATGCACTATAAACAATATCTCATGCTAATCAGAAATGTATTACCCTTATCGTTAAGGGATCTGATCTCTCTCTACAAGAAGTTCAGGCATGCAGGTGCATCAGTTGTCAGATAGCCATGCGAATAGCTCGTCAGTGAAGCACGGTTTCAGAAAGTACCGGTGTTGTCCGTCTGACCTTGGTCATCGGATCCTGTTACCTTGTGCTATCCCTCTCCTTCCTCCATCATCAACCTTATTATACACCTAAATCTCATTTAAATTTAGTGGTTTCTTTCATATGAATGTGTCCGTTCGGACAGTTCCTCATCATCATCATAACTAAACAATCAATCAATTAATTAAGCCATTAATAAATCAATCAATCATCCATCAATAAATCAATAATCAAGCAATAGCTTCTCTTCTGGGATTTCCGTCCCAGAAATAGAGAACTCCTCTTTGTTAACCCCCTCTTCCTGAAAGGCAAAGAGTATTATTCCCTTTCTACATGTAGTTCCATCCCGTGTAGCTGGTGTAACTCCACCCCCGTTCCCTTACCCCAAATTAGCGGTGGGCAAAGTCTGAATGGTTTAAATGGTTTGTTAGGCCACTCGGTTCCCTTTTAAAATGACACCTAGCAACTCATCCCCTAATTCCTGATTTCTCTCTTAAAGTGTATCCAAGCCCTCCTCTTTATCACCCTACCCTTAGTATATGTGTCCCCAACTAGCAGGATAGAGCTTAGAGAGATAGTGTAGAGTAGGTTATCGAATGTTCCTGCTCGACTTCTCATTGCCGTTGCACACGCTAATGTACTCGGATGCAATGCGTCGTACCACCATATGCCGTTCCTTCCGAACTCGCAAGTAATATCTACACCACGATCCCACATGAAATAAATCACTACCACAATCACTGACAATACACAGCACCACATCCCTTGGAAATACAGCATCGCCTCCCTTTTGAAATAGAACAACACCACACTCCCGTGAAATACCACTGCACCACATACACAGGGAATGTAGCACACTACTAGCTGCTTAATCAATAAGCATGTAGGTCACCTTACATGTTATGCATAATCATACCCTATTTACCAAAAAAGGACACTCAGAACTAGCAGTGCTACTTTCATAGCAATTCTACCAAAAAAGACACTCCGAACTAGCAGTGCTATTTTCATAGCTATTCTGCTGCTTTTACTAATAAATGTGCATTCTAGCAACACATTGCCTGTGCAAAAGGATTTTGATATAGTCCTAAATCTACACACAATATTTAAGTATTACAGTTAGAACGTAGGAAATTAACACGCAGTCGTGTCCTAGGTTTACACCCCAGCGCGATCGATAATGGTACTTAATATTCATAAGATCGGTTCGGCGAACACAGCGCGATAGCGATATAGACATTGGCGTAATACGGCTCAGTACGGACAGAGACTAAGTAATATTTCATTTACCTTAGAGTGATAGTCACAGCATATTTCAGCCATCTCATTGTCGAGCGCTGGCAGGCTCCTTTTAGACAATAATGGACAGAGCTCAGCGACCGCTCTGGTTGACAGCAGTGTGTCGACTGACACAAAACACGGCCAGCCGATTGAGTTGCGTGGGACTCTCTAAATTCGAAAACTCTGATGTTCACGGAGAAAGACACTTTCTCCGACTTCTAACCACGAGAAACTCCTGTTGAGTGAGGTCTCAGGTGGTTGGGTGCATGTCGCCAACCCTACAGATCATTCACGCGACTGTTCGAGAAAGAACTAGACAGGACAAGCTAGTCGGCTCCCCCCTCCCCCGAGTTATAAATAGCCTGTGAGGGAAACAACTCTGCTAAGATCAGCCTACTGGGAATTCCCTACTGAGAAGACACGCGAATTGGGTTATCCCTGGACACTGCCTCACACCTCTCTTACTAGGCCTGCTTCGCTATCAATCTTTATGGCGGCTTGTTGTTTCCAATATATGGTTTTTTACAAGTCTAAAATCTTTCCTCTCAATTTGTAGATTTGCAAGCATCTTCATCATGTTGACATGTTTTACTTCTATAGAACGTTTTGTTAACGTTCTCATCATATACACAACATTTCCTGTACCTTTGCCTTCTACAAACCCACATTGTTCTTTGCCCTATCGGGTTGTATTTTCTTCTTAACTTTGCATGATACTTAGGAAAATCATTGTGATGTGGCTCATTGTACTAATTCCTCGATGTTGATCACATTCCAAGGCTCCTGATTTCTTCATTATTGTAATAAATATAGAATTACATAATTCAGGATGTATATATTCAGTATCATATTGTGTTCAGCAGTCTGGTGACTTGGTCTATTCCACATTCTTCTGAAACAATGATCATTTTGTTGAGATGTTGTCTGGACTCGTGGTTTTTGCCAGATTTCATATGGTTAAGAGCATGCTGAACTTGTATCTTCAAAATTGGTGGTCCTTCATTAGATTCGATTTAGATTGGCCCCTTGCCGTCTTGACAGACGGTAGTCTGTTACAGTGTGCTTCAAAAAGGCATAATAACTACAATCCATGGCGGTAGCGAATGCGACTGATAACGCCAATTCGCGCTGTAAATTTTGTCTCACATATTCCTAATATATTACTGTTCTCTCTTCCCATTTCTTTTTTGAAGTTACATTTTCCATCTACACTCATATTTCAGAAAGTAATGGCAAACTATTGAACGTAAGTAGTGAAGAAGGAGTTTTATCCACCATAATTGAAGGTTAGGCTGAGGATTAATTCTGCTGATACTGCTGATGAGGCTGTCTGTGGTGTGAAAAATCGTGGGAAAGTTGGGAAATTCTGGGTCGGCAAAAGTCGGTGAAATATTTTTTTTGGAAACTGTGGGGAAAAACTTGTGGGTCATGGTGGGAAAAAATATTTTTTTTGGAACCGCGGGTCTGTGTGGGAGAAAAAACGTGTGTGTGATCGTAAAATATAAACGAAAGTAAGGAATAACTATAGTAGTGGTGGTTGGTTGCTGATGGCCGTGAAGCTGTGTCTAGAGAGTGATTGGTCTGGATTACTACTATCACCACAACAACTACGCACAAACACATTAATACAAAAAAGCAAACACTTGTACATACACCCACACCCATATCATCTTCCTTGCCCACAAGAGCAGACACAAACACTTGACAAGTACACACACACACACACACACACACACAAAGAAGCAAACACTTGTACATACAGACAAGTACACATACACACATACAGACACGAACAGTGACAAATACACATACAGACATAACTGCAGACACACACACACACACACACACACACACACACACACCACACACACACAAGTACCGACACACGTGCATACAGACATTATATGTGCAGACAAGTACACACATCTCCTACCATTACTACTGTCACCACAACAATCACACACAGACACATGAACACAAAGAAGCAAACACATACAGACAAGTACACACACACACACACACACACACACACACAGACACACATCTACTACCCTTGCTACTGTCACCACAACATCAACTATACACAAGTACACACAGACATACATGAAAAACAAAGAAGCAAACACTTGATACACACACCCACACCCATATCCTCTTCCTTGTCCACAAGAGCAGACACAAATACTTGGCAAGTACACACAAACAAGAGCAAAAACAACCACACATACCCATAAACAAATGCACATACAGACACACTCGCACACACCCATAAACAAATACACAAAGCGCACAACCTTCTCGGTAAAATACGCGTATGTCCGACAAAACCCCCTACGTCATCGGCGCCATATGCAAACGTCATTAAGTGGGTGGTCGGTAGCGTGATTCATCGGTCGCGCGAAAGTAGACAAGCGGTTGCGTGAGAAAGAAAGCCTGTCGTTATCTACAAAACCGCCACGTCAGCTCTGTAGTATTGTGTGCACTACACAACCAGTGTATAAGATAGACGTCGTCTCTTGTGAGCTCAGATTGCATTGCCATAAATCTTGTTATGACTGTTACATTAGAGCTCATGTACAATGAAGGTGTGAAGTTCTTGGTGGTTTGACACGGAAAAGGTGTGAAGCTATCAATGAAGGACAGAGACACTTTGTGTTAGAAAGAAAAAAACCAAAAGTGTGAGAGATTAGTGATTAGTCTGTATAATTCCTTCTGTAGCAGATACGCTGGAATGGTAAGTTGAAGATTTCAGTAATGTAAAAATCAGGAAAGTGCTGACATTGATAACGTCTTTGTAGATAAAAAGTTCAAGACACGTTTGACATAACTACAGAAGCTACATGTTTTCCTAATTTGGGTAACACATTTTTTCTTAGTTTAGTCGACATAGGTTTCACTTTTCCATACCTATTTCGTAGATTGGCTGACAATTTTCTTTTCTTTTCATAAGTTGTGCTGACCTACTTATAAGTTTAGTTGACATATTTCTCTCTTTGGACGCTGTTTTCTTCACATTTGGTTAACAAAGTGTCCTACTTTTCATAAGTTTTGAACGAGATATTTCGTTACTTGGTCAATCTTTTCCTTATTTTTTTTATAAGTTTGGTTGCGATATTTCTGTATTTGGCCGACCTTTTTCTCATTTGGCTGACATATTTTCCTATTTGACGGTTACAGTGCACTTTGTTTGTCTAACAAAGTTTCCTACTTTTCATACATTTGGCTGAGATATTTCTGTATTTGGAAGAACTTTTCCCCCGACTTTGTTCATGTCTGTATTGTGTATTTATCTCTCTGTACATGTCAGTATGTGTCTCTGTTCATCCCTCTCCGACAAAAAAGAGACAAGATGAGGACAACGTCATGAAATCAAACTACTTGAAACAATCAACAACCAAAAACTTGGTTTCAATATTTTATCACCAAAATATGTGGGGCGATAATGTGTTCACAACATATTCGTCAAAACAGTTTAGTGATATCACTATATCACTGTCATAAGAAAAATCATGATTCAACACCATTTGTTTCTGGTTTAGTGATCTTCATTCTTGGGTATTGGGTATACAGTTGTCTGAGTAGTTCTGCCTGGCAGGCTGCCTGTCTCCGGGCTCTGATCACACATCTGACTATAGATTGGATGACTATCAAACAGCGATGGAGTTGTCGAGGTCATCACATAGCCCTTGTGTATTTAGTATCCTGAATGAAGACACGCATGAGAGTTGGAGTGAACCATCATGCCAAGATATCCGAATACTTATTTTTATGAAGGTCCAGGTGTCATACCAAAACCACCCGGTAGCGGTGGTCGTCACTTTGTTCTAATACCACCACCTGATTGGGTAGCATGATCGTCAGATCCTTGCAGTACGCCTTAAGGGCTGCCAAGTTGTCCCTATCATTTTGTTGGATATTCTCTGCTACTATGAGTGCATGTGGACGTGTTGTCAGGTCCTTGTATTGGGTGACTAAGGGTGTCGTCTTTTCTTGTGATTTTGATGTCTGGCGATGTGTTCGTAAGTAACGTTGTAGGTTATCATTCGAATTATATAGATTTTCACGTAACTGACAGGTATATATTTCATCAGTATGGTTGTGAATGGTCCCACTGTGGCGGGTAAGCTTACCACTGAAGGATTTGTAACAATTGGCTACTTGAGTAGATATTACACTTTAATGATGCCATAAATATACATGTTGTGCTGTCCTCTGGTGTGGTGTGTTTTCATTGCCGTTGTGGGATTTGATTATGGTGTATTCATATGTGTCTGATGCTGTGTTCTTATATGACGTTGTAGATTGGCTTTCCTGTTGAAAAGATGTCCACAGATATGACATAAGTGTGCTTGATCCTCATGGGTGTGAATGGTCCGGATGTGGCGAGTAAGGTTATACTTATAACTGAAGGATTTGTCGCACAATGAACACATGAAAGCAGATTTGCTGGCCATATTGATAATCGGGGTGCTAATATTGTTTGTATATGAATAAGTCACATAACTGTCAAGTTTTACAAACCACTTTCGGATTTTACAAGCGCAAAAAGTTCTGTTGTAATCAAGGCGAAGACTGCATCTTTATACACAACAATGTATGTTTCACTGGTTTATTAAGCACCAAATGCCGACATGTCACTACACGAACAATGCTAAGTGAATACTATTACACCAGGCTGATTCGAAATAACCCTGTAGCGAAGGTTAGCCAAGGCAGCAGGTGAACACTATCTGCTGTAGCGCGAACGACAGAGCTAAAAAGAGACGCCGTCTATTTTATACACTAGTTGTGTTGTTCACACGACACTACAGAGCTGGCGTGGCGGTTTTGTAGACAACGCCAGGCTTTCTGTCTTATGCAACCGCCCGCCTGCTTCCGCGCCACCGATGAATCACGTTACTGACCGCCCACTTAATGACTTTTGCATATGGCGTCGATGACTAGGAGGTTTTCTCGGACATCCGCTTTCGTTAACAAGAAGTTTGTGCTATTTGTGTATTTATTTATAGGTGTGTGTGAGTGTGTCTGTACGTGTATTTGTTTATGGGTATTATGGTTAACTTTGTTCTTGTTTGTGTGTACTTGTCAAGTATTTGTGTCTGGTCTTGTGGGCAAGGAAGAGGATATGGGTGTGGGTGTGTGTATCAAGTGTTTGCTTCTTTGTTTTTCATGTCTGTCTGTGTGTACTTGTGTATCTTTGATGTTGTGGTGGCAGTAGTAAGGGTAGGAGATGTGTGTGCACTTGTCTGTATGTGTTTGCTTCATTGCGTTCATGTGTCTGTGTGTAATTGTTGTGGTGACAGTAGTAAACTAGGGGTTGTGTGTACTTGTCTGCACATGTGATGTCTGTATGAACACGTTTGTCGGTACTTGTGTGTGTGTCTGCAGTTGTGATGTCTGTGTGTGTATTTGTCACTGTTCGTGTCTGTACGTGTGTATGTGTACTTGTCTTTGTGTACTTGTGTATAGTTGATGTTGTGGTGAAAGTAGTAATGATAGGAGTAGTGTGTGTGTTTACTTGTCTGCACGTGTGATGTCTGTATGTACAAGTGTTTGCTTCTTTGTGTTCATGTGTCTGTGTGTAATTGTTGTGGTGACAGTAGTAATGCTATAAGTTGTGGTAACAGTAGTGGAATGGGTTCCCTCTTCAGACCAATCACTCTCTAGACACAGCTTCACGACCATCAGCAACCAACCACCACTACTATAGTTATAAGCACATTCTCCTCTACAATTTAATTGGTCACTAGATCACTGCTTGAATACGTCATCGATCATTTTAACCACTACCACATTCTTATGCTCATTGTTCCTCTACAATTAAAGTGGTCACTCGATCCCTTGACCACTACTTGACTACGGCTTTACACCTCTTGACCACCCCTTGACCACTATTTTACCATCTCTTGATGATCACAATGTCACTATGCCTACTTTTCCCTAAAATTTCCTCACTTAAGCACTGCTTGACCACAGCATGACCACCCTTTGATCATCACCATATTACTACAACTGCTTTACCCTAAAATTTTATCACTTGAACACTGCATGACCACCCTTTGATCATCACCATTAGTTGTCCTAACACCGGTTCGAATCCCAGACTCTAAACACAACCACCTCTTGTTCATCACGGTGTTGTTCTAACACCGGTTCGAATACTAGACTCTAAACGCAACCACCCTCTTATCAATACACGACCACGTTTAAGCTTTTTTCATTTATGAACAATCCATATAATATTTCCATTACCATAAATAAACACACGTAGTATTGTTTGGCGCTCACAGAAAGAGAAGTATACAACATAAGATTTGAAAAGCTATAGTTACCGACCGGGTATTCAAACCTGACACCTCCAAATGCCGACAGCGCCTCGCTGAAGGAACACTTCGACGCATGACCAACAAGACACTTTTACTATATTACCCCAGACTCAGTATCTATACACAACGCCTACACCTCTACAGACCATACTTTTCACATAGCCATCACTCGACATTCCTTACTTTCGTTTCTATGTTACGATCACACACACTTTTTTCTCCCACACAGCCCCGCGTTTCCAAAAAAATATGTTTTCCCACCGTGACCCATATTTTCCCCCACTGTTTCCAAAAAAATATTTCACCGACTTTCCCCGACCCAGAATTTCCCAACTTTCACACGATTTTTCACACCCAGACAGCCTCATCAGCAGAATCAGCAGAATCAATCCTCAGCCTAACCTTCATTTATTGTGGATAAAACTCCTTCACTACTAACGTAAACTTGCCAATAAAGCACAAAGCAAAAAATGTTGGTGTTGACTGCATCGCCCTATAAAGGATATGCAACTAACTGATTCATAGTTCTTAAATTCCAAGTTCCTACTTTCAGTGAAGCAAGTCTCCCTGGCCCAGGAGATAACGAAATTGTTCGTAATCCCGTATATTCACGTGGGGAAAAACAGCAGCTGCGAGAATCGGCAGCGGTTCGCGCCGCTCAGGTAACTTACTGGACTATGTGAGCCGGTCGTTCAGAAAGAAGTGGCAAACTACTGAACGTAAACACTTGCCAAGTACATCAGCAGCAGCAGCTGAATAATGCTGGTGTTGACTGCGTCCTGTTAGGGATATGCAACATTTAAAAAAAGGAGACTTTCAATGATAGTAATCTTTTGCACTCCGTAGCTTGCTGACGGTTTTGAGTCTCCTGGTGCACATGACTACCCCTATCGGGCGAGGCTGCTCCTATGGAGCACACAATTAAACGGTTTCTTTGATTTTCGATGAGATTACAAAACATGCTTTTCTTGGCATCTGTAAAGAATATAATTTGCCGTTGATTTCCCATTAGTTGCAGTCTACTGTAGAATATGTTGTCTTCCTAATGCTCATTTCATGTTATTATGTGAATTTTAGGGAAGAAGAGCTGACTCCATTTGTTCCATCAAGGGCATCGTTCAATTATGATTCCGTAATCAGCAACACCTGGCAAGAAGTGTCCGTAACGAGATCGACTACAGCACAAGCAAATAGTATTTCTCAGCAGAGCATAATTTATGTATACAATGCAGAAAGTTGTCTAAGTGAAGAATCTATTTTGAACAAGTTTTATTTTTGTTTAGCTGGGAAAGAACTGTTTTACCATGGCACTACTTTAGATTCTGCAAAAAGTATAATCGAAGAGGGAATCGATGTGACAAAGTGCTATCGGTCTGTTGACTTCTCATGTGGCAATGGATTTTATGTCACTAACGACTATAACAAGGCTATTGACTGGAGTAGAAGGAAAGCACGTAGATGTCATACTACTCGTGCCGTTATAGCTTTCAAAATTGACCGGATAAGAAATGAGAGACATTTGTCACTGGCAGTGGACACCGTTACAAACAGGAAATTTTGGGAATGTATAGTTGCCCACTTTCGACGCGGTAACACTTCCCCAGACGTCAAACGTGTACTGAGAGATGTGAAATATATCGAAGGTCCTGTTGCCATGAATCGGGGACTAAGACTAGGGGAAATGCCCACTCCTGCGGATTCAGGGCAGTTTCGTCAATTGTGTATCTGTGACCAGGGCTACGCCAACAGGTTCGGACATCTGAAAAATATACTGTGTGTTATTATAGTTAAACATTAGTAACATGTGTTGATCCTGTCCTAATGGATCCATATGCACAATGTACGTATACAGGCGGCTTTCCTTTGAACTGTTTAAAGACAAAAACTATCCTTTATATAGCGTGATTATTTGAAACTGTCAAGATTGCACCAGCAGTTTGTATTGTAAAACATTAACTGGGATTTGATTTTCAAGTGTAAAATTAAAATGTATAGATACAAATGAAAACAGGGATGCGATACACTATACTCAGTATACAATATAATGCAAACTTTGGGGCAACTTTGTAAAATACATTATGAGCTAAAATGTATCAGCCAATTCCTGACTGATGTATTGTATCATGTGTTGCCCTTCGCAGTTCACACAGTTGACATACAGTCGTTTGTAATAGTATTTACGAAATAGGCGTACCCACACATTTGATATACTTGCCTAACAACAATAAGAAAACATATTTCCTGAACATAGTATTAACGCAAAAAATGACGTATTTACCTTCCCCAGGAATTTAAATATATAAGTAGGACAAACGTGCATTAGTACAGTTTACATGCAACTCACAACTTAATACACTAAAGGTGAAACGTGAAGACATAATTAGAATGCTGGCAATTTTAAACACTGATGGCAAAGTTTTGAGAATAAATTTTTTTTACACGTTTTGGCAACAAAATGCAACCATGAGAATTCACAATTAATTGAGATAGTTTCAACACATCAAGATGTAAGGCATGGTTGTGTACTATCACCCGATCTTATCAATTTTCATAGCGAAATGATAATGAGATTCATACAAGATATGCCAGGAATATCAGTTGGTAGGCATACTGTAAACAAATGTGCTGTTATAAGAAATTATAGAATATTATCTGCAAAACATGTTTGTCAATCGAGGTGGAAAAAACAGGTTTAACGAACAGCTATATTGAGCCAATCATGACAGTGTTCGGAAGCCAATAATGACTAATTAGCAGATATGTGTGGGATAGAAGATACTGAAATGCGGTTTTATTGAAGAATGATGAGAACATTGTTCTCCACCTCAGTCTTCTCCATGGTCCATACCTCATAACTATACTCTAACTGCTCTTAAGACCAATAATATCCCGTTCACCCAACACCGTTCTCTGCTATTGTATAATGCCACGCTTACTCAGACAGGAATGATTCAATCGGCTTGTCTGTATTTCGATCGACTTTCAGCTTACTTTATTCCATTTTTAATTTGAAATGTTAAATCTATGTTTATTGATATCGTAATCATAAACGTCACAATTTTACCATGACCATTGTCACTGGTGTTAAGTGAAACAGATGTATAATTATTAATCTGTGATTATAAAATCCAAGTCTGCATTACTATGTTTTTGTTTGTTGGTTTGTTTCGTTTAATGTTTTTAACATAGCGTCAAATTGTTTGTCCAGGTTTCTCTGCCATAAAGTAGTGCTAAATATACATAACATTTTTAAAATTTCATTTTTATTGAGTTATTAATTTCATGTCGCAATCTCTGTGATCCTATTTCAAATGTCTGCATTATTTTTCTGTTGCAGTAATTTGTTTAGAATAGCGTCAGTTTGTTTGTGTAGCATATTACTGGTTTAATCTATCCAATGTTTCGACATTTATATGTCGTTATTAAGTACTGCTAATTTTTTTTTTTTTTTTTATATATTTGCAGCAGTGAATGTTATATATATATATATATAATATATATATATATATATATATATATATATATATATATATATATATATATATATATATATATATACCTGGTCCAACTTCCAAAACCAGGTAGGGATCACTGCAGACTTAATGGATACCGAATCATAACCCTGCAAAATACCTTTGGCAAAGTCCTCGAAAAGATAGTAGCCCGCAGGCTCCAGCGACATTTGGAAAGTCATAATCTGCTTCCCAAAGGGCTCGGGAGTTACCGGCCTGGGAAGGACACTTGGGCCAATGTTGCTACTTTTGCATTTGATGTGTATGAGCGCTTCCAGGATAAACATGACACATGCGTATGACATGGTTAGGGATGGTCGGTTGATATACACACTGTTGGACATGGAGGTTTGCCCTTGCCTTGTCACATGGATTGCAGCAGTCATTTATGAGCGTAATGTTTCACTTCGCATGGGTTCCTGGATTTCTGATCCCTGCGCACAGAAAGTACACAACAGACGTGTTTGTGTGCTCTCCTCCTTTTTGGATTATTCTTTCTGTCTATCTTCATTAGAGCGCAATGGATTTTATATGATTGTGATCACAACAATGCCGTTCAACTATTGAACTTGTGTTAAGGTTGCTAAATGTGCAGTGTTGGATATGAATGCTAATAATATTGTATTCAATACTATGGATAAACTATTCACGAAACGGAGAAGCGTCAGTGATAGCTTGAACTAGCCAATCACAACACTGGAATTTAAACCGACTGCGGGCGCTGCTAAAATGTGTACCTGCGGGCGAAAATACACTATGTAGCCATGCTTGACGAGGGGGAAGCTTCTGTGCTGGAGGTAGCGGCAGAACGTGGGCGATGTGTGTTAAGAGTAAGATCTACGAGAACAAAGAACTACACACTAAACAAAGAGAAAACAGTGAAAAGCAAGTTAAAGAATTGCTTTGGCTCTCCATCACTGTCTGTCAAGCGTATGAAGGACGGGAAATGCATTTCCATTACTTTAAATAATAATCTAACTTATGAGGCATTTCGAACATACCTGATCAAACATTATCAGGGCGACCAAGTTGAGTACAGGGTGGACCGACACGGCGCTCAAGTCGAAATCAAAGTATCAGCTTCGTTGCACACATTGCACCTATACTACTCGAAAAACAGTTTGCTTGCCCAGGGGGCAGTTAACGTCATGCCTGAGTGTCGACTCATTTCGTCGAAATTCAACAGACAGCACAGAAACTGATAGGTGACTCACTAAACACACCTGCCGATCTCAGCATGCTAGTGGATGGCGAACCTACACAATCTGAAGGTGTAGCCATCACAGCATCAGGCCATAATGACACCATAGTCCACCAAACCATGACTCAGCACAGCAACAATAGTTTCATTCGAATGAAACTTCTAACCGACCAGTGTTGCTAGCCATTGAGTACCCGATGAGTATGTGTGTAGAAAACAGTATACAACCGAATGAAATAAATTCGAATCAAAAAGAGGTTGCACCATCGGTACTAGATGGTAGCCCAGCTACTAACCAACACTCGTGCGTCTGTCAGCAGCATATTAAAAAGTTAGAGTCGACCTGAAAGTACTTGTAGATGCCGCCTCTGACAACACAAACAAGATCGCCACGATCATTAGTGACTATAACAACCTCAAGTCAGAGGTGACTCCTGAGAGAAGAAAATGTTAAACTAAAACACACCATTGAGACGTTACAACGCTCACCCACTACTGACCTGGCAGCACACGCAGATAGTCTAGAATTAACAGAACCAGTCGTAGGCGCGTCAATTACTCAGCCAACCAAAACACTTCAGCAAATAGAAAATGTTGTTCAACAGCACTCAACATATCCTATCGAAGTAAAGGTCAGCAATAGATTTGAAGCATTACAAGAGCAACTATCAAACAACAGCCTGGACGACAGAACATAGCCGAGAGAATACACCCACATTCAAGAAACATCTGATAATCTGCAAGAAGACAGACTACAGCTGGATTGTCATCAATGACAGAAACAGCGTGCAAGACGTGTCAGAACCCAACATACACAGAAAACACCAGCTGACTGCACCCACGTGATAATTGGCGACTCTTTGATTGGGGGAATTTACAGCGACCGCATGTCCTTATCAGACACCGACAAAGCCGCAACAATTCAGCTTCCAGGTGCAGGAGTAGAAAGACTAACACACAGTATACGTAATATGGAGGTTAATACAGCCATTAAAAAGACAACGAATCATATAGGAATACACAACACTATGAAAACCCAAAGTATAACAATTTCTCAGTTAAGAACACTACTTGACTTACTACGTTACACTTTCCCAAATTCTACAGTTTTGTTCTCCTCCATCATACCACCAAGTTATGGCTCTCAACGTCGATTGGCCGACATAAACAATAAAACCCTAGAGACTTTGCAATCGGTATCATGTACACTTAATCAACACCGCACCCTTCTTCACATCACAGACAGGAGCACCAAAGAAACAATTGTACAGAGACCAAATACACACATCCACATTAGGAACCAGTCTGCTTGCAAAGAACATTAAATACCCTGAAAGGGAACAAAACCTGACCAACACACAAATGCGAAAAACATTGATTTCTGAAGAACCAAGGCCAACCCAGGCCAACCGAAGCTCCCCCATTTCACCACGTAAACGTCTGCTGACATCTGACCCCCGACCTCAGGCCACTCAAGAATCACACATGCTACCAAGAAAAATCCAACCCATCCTTCGTACTCCCATCTTAGCACGGGAAGGAGATAACTACCACAATAGTTTTCCTGCCCTCCCCTGCAAGGAACCTGCGTTGCAAACATCGGCACACACACACGGCAGTAATACCACTTTGACACAGCCCCCTCAAGCCACAAATGGGCCACCTAGCAGACAGCAGGAAGTTCCGCATCATTGGGGTCCATCACTTTACGCCAACAATGGGCCACCTATCAGACAACAATAGGTTCCGCATCATTGGAATCCAGAACTGCTACACTTGACGCAATTTAGTCCGGCCGCACTGAATCAAGCTTTTATGGTGTCTCTACAATACTGACCTGTAAGATAGGATCTGGAAATGTATAAAACACTGAGCGCTATACGCAATATACCAGGCAAAGAACTTCCTCCTTGAACTTTAAATGCTTACTGTTTAGCGTTTTTTCTCCCGTGTGGGATACCCAACTTTAAACAGGAACATTGATGTGTATAGTCATTTATTCATTCTTTCGGATAGCAGCTGGTTACATAGCTTGCGAAGTAGTTCGAGCTAATTGCTTGTTGTATGTTCTTACGCTTTAATTCTTTTTGTTCTGTATGTGCACTATACTTGTTGGTCTCATTAGTTATATCGTTATAATATTGTCATTTACATATCGATTTCTATTACTAGTATTTTGTAAGTTAATGTAATTGTATATTTTTATGATCTTGTATTTTTACCTAATTTTGACTAATTTACACTTACTTCTTGGGTGAGTCACTGAGAAGTGGCAACATTGGCTCAATAAATCAGCAATACGTTTTGGACACTTAAACATATGCAACTTATTCAACAAGCTGCCAGAGTTATCTTCTATTCTTAATCAAAATTTTCATGTATTCGGCCTTAGTGAAAGTAGACTAAATGAAAACATTTCAGATGAGGACATCTCTATTAAAGGGTACAAAGTTTTTAGAAAAGATCTCTGTAGGAAACAAGAGACAGGCATAGTAGCCTATGTTTCTAATCTACTAAATGTTCACCGTAGGCTAGACTTTGAAACTTGCGAAATAGAATGTATTTGGTTGGAGTTAAAACTTCGAAACCGCACACCTCTGATAATTGGCTACCTCTATCGAAATCCCAGGGCTGGACACGTTTGGTACAGAAAACTTCACTGCCATGATGGATGTGGTTTTCGCTTCCGGGAAGGAAATTATACTACTCGGAGACTTTAACATTGACACCAACAAATCCCATATAATTTGGGGAAATATAATTGCATCATACAACTTCCAACAAATAGTAAAACAAAATACTAGAGTAACAAACTCATCTTCAACACTTATAGATCACATTTATGTAACTTGCTCGGACAACATCATAGAATGCACCGTGCCCAATTGTGCAGTGAGCGATCATTACCCAATATGCTGCACATGGTCTAAAAAAGGAATTAAAACGCCTAAACATAAACACATACCTGTAAAATATAGAAGCTACAAAAATGTCAAACAAAACGCGTTTTTACAGGACTTGCTCAGATCACCTCTAAACAATGTTTATCAACTTCCAGACCCGGATGATGCTCTGGAATCCTGGATGAAGATCTTTATTGATGTGTTTGATAGACATGTGCCAATCAAGGAAGTTCGAGTAAAACATCATATCAAACAACCTTGGATCACCCAGGAAATTCTTGAAATTATGAGAGACAGAGATAAGGCACATAAGCGGGATCTCAGCACATACCGTACTCTTAGAAACAAAGTTCAATATACCATACGAAAAGAACAGAAAAATTACCTTAAGAACTTAGTAATGAATAAAACAAATAGTAAGGATACATGGAAGGCAATTAACACCTTGACAAACAAGCATAACTACTCAAATTCATTACCATCAAATCCTATTTCATGCGACCAATTCAGTAACTTTTTTCAGAATGACATAGATCAGTTGAAGGCTACAATCCCAAATTCTCCTTGCAACTTATCTTTACTGTCATCGTTTTGCCAGACCAGATGCCCCCGAGGTATCCTTTCTGACATACCGCTAATGACAGTCACTGAAGTATTCTTCTTCTTCTTTGCGTTCATCCGGAGTGATTTTTTCAGATGTGATTTGCGGTGTGTCTGGTTAGGCACCCTCGGGTCGAAACCCTCAGGCCAACACATCCGACTTTTAGCGTGTATTTTTGACCAGGTTAGCAATCCTGGAAGACTCTCAATTTTGTGGTACCGTCCACATCTCAGCTGGTCTAGTTGGAACAGTCGAAGACTACACGGTCATCCCTCAAGTGAAGGCAGGGACAGTCCATAGCATTTTCCGCCATCCTGGGTGGCTTCCATAATTGCAGAGCCGGCACATAACGCTCTGGTGCTGGGTTTACCGAGGGAATCGTCACGTCCTGCTCATGGCTGTTTTAATTCCTCACTTCAATATATTGGGCGTTTCGCTCGCCCTGGGCCGTTCCTGCACAAACCAGTCAGCTCTGCGGTTGGTTTCCACTAAGCGAGTTTTTGGACATGTGCTTGTCCCTGTACCCATCAGAGCTGTTCCAGGCACGGCGGACATTCGGAAAACTACCTAGTCAGAGCTGTTCCGAACAAGAGCGGCATTCGGAAACTAGGTAGTCAGAGCTGTTCCTAGCACGAGAGACATTCGGACGAGACATTTCACTCGGACGTAATTGCGTAGTGTCAATTTTTAGTTTGCCACCCGTAGGACGACACTTCCGACTTCCGGCGGGCATTTTTTAATGAGGTTAACCTTCCTCTGATTTCGAGGCACGTTAGACTGTTGTGATTTCGCCCACATCTCAGCTGGTCAAGATAGAACGACCAACGACATCGCGGTCGGCCCTCAAGGGAAGGCAGGGGCAGACAATGGGCAGTCCCTCGCTATCCAAGGAGGCTTCCATAACTGCAGAGCCGGCACATATTGCTCCGAGACTGGGCTCACCCGAGGAGTTGCCACGTCCTGCTCATGGCTGCTTTAGTTCCTCACTTCCATGTATTGGGCATCTCGCTTGCCACTGGTCGCTCAAGTGAGCTCCAGGGGCGGTCAGACTGCGGGCGACATCCACTCGGTAAGCTTTTGCTTTTGACTTTGGACCACGCAATAGGTTCGCTCGCCGTGCGTTCCATTTCGCGTTATTGAGACGTTTCTCCACTTTTATCTACACTCTCTATGAGTTAGATACAGACAGTTTTCGGAACCATTTCCTTCGACTGGGGCATTTTACTGACTTTTTGTACTCGCTCACGAGGTAGGCTACATGTGCTGCCGGCTCAGCACCTTACCTTCGTGCAGAAGTCAGTGAGAAACGGCCAGGCCATCTCATCCGGGAATCCAACATATCCCTCAGCTGAGAGCCTTCAGACAAGTGTCAGAACTGGGCATGTAGCTTGCTCAGTATCTCGATTCCAATTTTTCGGTAGGTGGATATCGGCCCGACTCTCAGATTCGAGGGTCTGTGGCTTAGAGGCGTTCAGCCTAAACCCTCGACAGAGAGCCTTAGAGTATTATCCGAAACAAGATTTGCCTTCATGCGCCTGATTTAAACTTTTGACTGCTATCCTCAGTCTCCTGCAGAGCAGCAGGTTGTGTCTCTCTTAGTCTGGTCCCTATCCCATACGCTGTCCGATATGTAGTTTCCACCCATCGGCAAGCACATGGGGTCAACGGGACACTCAAGCTCCCCCACCATGGCAAGGTGGAGACACATCGGGGGAGACTGAAGTAATCACTTACCTCAGTAAACTAAAAAAAAAAAACACTAACTCATCTGGGTTAGATGGAATCAGCAGTCGGATTCTCCGCTGTGCTGCGCCAGTGATCGGTGTATCACTAACCTATGTATATAATCAGTGTCTCACCAAAGGTCACTTTCCATCAGCTCTCAAAATCGCTAAAGTGTATCCTCTCCTTAAATCTGGTTCACTGGACAATGGTCTCCCGAACAATTGTAGACCCATTTCTTTACTATCATCACTATCTAAACCACTAGAAAAACACATCCATAAGGTAACATTACAGTATGTAGATCGCAACAAGCTTATAGTTGACAGTCAATCAGGATTTCGACCAAAATATTCTTGCCATACGGCCCTAACAAACATGATAGAAAATTGGCACCAGAATATAAATAACAACAATCTATGTGGAGCTGTGTTTATCGATTTCAGAAAAGCATTTGATATGATATACCATGCCATTTTAATTTAAAAAAATAGAGACAATGAAAATTAGCCCTAATGTTGTGACGCTAATAACAACTTGTCTGTCAAACAGAAATCAAGTAGTATCATACAATAAATCTCTGTCCCAAACCACTACCTTCAATACTGAAGTACCGCAAGGCTCTATTCTTGGCCCTCTATTATTCGCCATATATATTAATGATCTACCTTTGCATCTTTCGTACTCCTGCGATCTATTTTCAGACGACAGTACAGTGTATACAAACTCTGAAAGCAGAAATTTGCTGGAGTCGTCTTTGCAACAAGAATAAATAATATAGTTAGGTGAAGCTATGCGAACCGTATGCAAATTAACATCACTAAAACAAAATCTATGTTATTAACAACCAGACAAAGACTTCAGACTCAATTCACACAGATCACTTCAACTTCACATCGATAACATGCCAGTAGAAAGTGTAATTGAGCACAAAACATTAGGCCTCATCATTGATAGAAACCTAACCTTTAATCCTCACGTTCAAGCGCTCACTAAACAAACAGCGGAAAAAGTCTACCAACTCGCCAAAATTAAAAATTTCCTTGAGGACACAAGGAAAATATTCTATACGTCTCACATACAGACACATTTTCACTACTGCTCTACAATCTGGGACGGTTGTTCCAATTCAAGCATCAAGCGACTTTACTCACTCCAGAAACCGGCCATGAGTTTAATTTATAGCAAACATTTAACTGACAATCCTAGCCTGCATAAACGCCTTCAGTTACTACCACTCCGCAAACGTCTGCTTTTCAATAAGGCCAAACTAATTCACAAAATCCTACATCTCAATGCCCCAAATTACCTTTGGCCATTGTTTGAATATAATGCTAGACACAGTAAACGATTAAATATATTACACATTCCGAAGCCTAGGATAGACTCATACAAACCAAGCTTAACGTACTCTGCAGCTCAGCTGTGGAACAATCTTCCACATGAAATAAAAGACATCACCAATCCCTATACATATAATCGCAAATTATTTGAACACTATCTCAGTACGGATTACCTTCCCCCTTAATAATAGAAGTAATAATAATAATAAAACCCTAATAAAACAGCCAGTCCCCTTTTGGTAGGCCAGTATATTCCACATAGCTAATAACAAGTGCCACACCAGTTATTACTATTACTGAGTCGTGTAGTATTGATTTTTAATTTTTCCACATGCCTTTATAATGCATATCTTTTATATTGTTGCTGTTTTCAGTTAGCCTTGAATGATGTGTGAATGTTATAATGTATGAAAAAGAGTGATAAAAGGGCAGAATGTTAGACGGGCCTGCGTGCCCAATTCTTAACCCTTTCAAAATAAAGTTTTGTTGTTGTTGTTGTTGCCTTGTCCCCAGTGCTCTGTAATGTCTACACCAGCAAAGTAGCAGCTATTGAGACACCAGGTGTTGGTAGAACCTTGACATTTGCAAATGATGTGCTGGTGTACAGACAGGGCATAGATAGGGAATGTTTGTCTGCATATTTACAGGTGGCAGTAAACAGGGTGACAGAGTGGTGCAGGGACACAGGGGCCGTTACAAACCAAGACAAAGCATCGGTTGTGTGGTACTCCCTGGATAATCGGATTGTGAAGGCAGATGTCCCATGTATTATAAATTGAATGGATGTCCTCTTAGTAGAGAGAGTAAATTGAAGTACTTGGTAATCACCTTCGACAGGTGTATGTATTTAAAAGATCATGTGGCGGCTTTGGTGGTAAAGGCTGGTAGGAGACCTAATGCTTTGATGGCGATGGCAGCAACCGGGTAGCGCAGAGGATGCTTTACAGGCTCTTTTTGCAGTTAATAATTTATGTCACTGAGTACGGTTTGGGACTCCTCACAGTACCAAAGAGCCGGAATGAAAGGTTGGAGCGCATACAAAATGCGGCCTTACGGGTGATTCTGGGATGATAAAGGACACACCAATTATATGTATGAGGCATATCTTGGCGCTACCCACAAAGGCGGATAGGCATAGGGTCCATCAGGCTAAATGGTACCTGAGAGTTGCTGCAGATAGGAATCACCCCCTGCATGAAGCCATGGATATGGTCAAGGGCCATTGACTAAGTCGAGGCAGGTCCTGGACGGCACAGGCGGAAATATCTACACGTCAGATTTGTGATCTAGAGAACATCAATCGTGAAAAAGAGTGGGTTGAAGTACCGGCAAACAGGTCGGACTGGCAAAATGTAATAATAACACTGGATCGTGAGTGCAGCGAATGGGCAGCGGGTCGCACAGAGTTTGAGGTGCAACAACTGATCCAGAGTAAAACACATCAAGGTGACAAAGAGATCTATACTTCTGGGTCAGTGGTGAGAAACAAACGGATTGGTTGGGGTTTCATTGCGAAGGCTAATGGACGATTCTGGAAAAAGGAATGGATGGCATACTACGACCTCCAGCATTAGAATGGAGGTGGAAGCAGTAACAGCGGCATTCCGTTGGTTAGAGGAGACCACTGCAACACACACTGTCTTCATCGCGGACTGGAGGAGTATGCTTAGTAAAGTGGAGAAAGGAATGTTTCGTGTGGAATGGCTCACCTCGCTTCAGATGCCGCAGATTGTAAGAATTTTATGGATTTTGTTTTTTGCCCTTGTCATGCGGGGGGGGGGGGGGGGGGATGAGCAGGCTGATAGGCTGGCAGAGAATGCACCTCTTGGTGGCGATTACCTATGGATAAGGGAGACATGGTGAGCCTGTGGGACCAGGTAAAGAAGTTGGAAGAACAGATTGAAAACCGGTATATGGAAAGGATGAGATTGCGGGGGATTGGCAAGGGTTCTGGTAGAATCTCAAAACTGGGAGGGAAGGCCAGGAGAACTTTCAATCAGACAGCGATGGGAACGATTAGTAGTGTGAATCTTCGCTGGCTGTTGAACGAGAAGACGAAGCGCATATGGGAATGTCCTGAGTGCAGTGATGTCAGTTCTTAGCTCAACTCAACCCAATGTTATATTAACAACTGTATGTCGTGTCGTGAAATCACTCCAAGTTTACAATCAGATGTCAAAAATACCAAGGACAGTCAGATTAACAGCTGCAACTTGTTTACTTCTAGTCGGCGAGATCAGAACAGTCGGGAGACCTGGAGAATTCTCCGACATCAAACGAATTGGCGGCTTGTTATTGAGACCGGAATTCAGAGAATGCAGGAACACACTAGCTGTGTTGGTTGTCATAACAAAGAAAGAAAACTCTTGCATTGATTAAACCAAGGGGACATAAGATTTCTGGAAATAGTTAGTGCCCTTGGGGACACCTGCGTGACATCAAAGACTTCACTGGAACACTCCCGGCTCTGTGACAAAAACAAGACTTGGGTACATTAGTGTAGACCAGAAAATTGACTAAGATTGACGTGTTTTGTTACCGCAGTTATGAAGTTCGGAGAGCTCTACAGTGTTAGATTAATTAAATATTAAATAGCATGTTTCTTCATGGCAAATTGTAGAGGCCATCCAGGAGTGATGCGGTATTGCATAAGGTAGTATTGATAGGATATTTAAGCCTAATTAATATAAGCAGTAGCTTTCGTAAAACTAGCTAGAGTAGTGAAGTGATGATTAGAAATTTTAGTTGAGAATAGAGTAGGGAAGGGAGAATTAGCTCTACTAGTGAGAATCGTGTGGTAGGGGTGATAATTAGAGAGAATTAGGAATAGGTTGGGAGATGGGGGAGGCATCCAATGGTGGGATCTTTCCGTGGGGTGCCCACTGGGGTTCTGCACGCTGTTATTGGTCTTTCCTTGTCATAACCTGATTCAGATTGAAGGGATGTCTGCTCTATGACAGAGTTGGTTCACTGATAAAAATGTCTGAGCAGGGCAGAAGGCCTACATTCAGCTAGTAGGGGTTAGTATCAGGCGGCCTTCACCAGATGTGGTCTCTTTCTCTAACAGGTTCCCCTACGTCTATGAGGAGGCTCTACACTGGGTTTGATGGATGTCAGCTCTCATTAAGAAGAACACCCAATGAACATTCACGTTATGTTTAAAAGATGAATAAATACCCAGAAGAATTCAAGAAAGTACAATCAGCACTGTTTATGATAGGCCTAGAATCCAGAGGGTTCATACGAACCGGGCTTAAGTGAGAGAAACATTATAAACGATTCTTTTACAATAGGGATTCACCCAGGGTGGGTGATACTCGTTTCTTCACCACATACCACTGAACAATAGAGTCTAGAGAAGAACATTGAATATGAAGTTCTCGTGGAATAATTTAGTACAGTGAAGAAGTACTTTAGAACAGTTTGTGTGTGACAATCTATGAACATGGATTAGAACAAATGTGAGACCTGTGACATTGAAACATAGTTTTCACGGTACAGTGATCCGTACTTATTTGAGTTATAGGGACTGTAGTCTTTACAGTGATTGACAGATCCATGATTAAGGTTATACAATAACTATTTTTGGTGGATCAAACATCTAGTCGACCCAGTGGATCCCGGAGAAAGTCAACGTCTGGAAGAAGAGACGCATCAATCGGTGAGGTGTTCACTTACTAAGCTATCAAGTTGTGGCGTACCCTTGCTGCTCTGAATCTACATACACACTAGAATATTCGACACACATTCTACACAGTACATACACACACACCTCTCACACCCATACTCTTTGCTTTAAATAAATTATTTTGTATTTATTTGTTAAAACTAGAGTTGTTGAGTATGTTGTGTTGGGGAAGAGTGAGAGGGGGCATGATCTAGGTGTGAGTGAGAGTGAGAAAGGGGTGTCTGCAGACTGGCGGAGTTTTGTGGGCGGAGTCTGGTGGTTTCTCTGGGACAATAATATTGGGTTAATAAAAATGTGGGTGTTGATTCCCCTCACTCCAGGGACGACACTAAAGTAAGAAAGGATAACTTGCGACATGTCGTCATTAAGTACAGTTAATGTCATGAAATTGCAGGAGTATTAATAAAATGAAAAAAAAAATTGTTACAATCTATCAATCATAATCACAAATGACATTACACCTAATACCAACGTGTCATTCTGAGGTTGCTTATGAATCAAAAAGTATTATCGTGGTACTTATATAAACATATCCACATTGTGCGTGCTAATTGTCACAGAATATAGTAAAACGCATGAGTTACTAGTATATCCGTGTGTTCAAGGGGAAAGGTGGGTTATGTTAGCATAATTTGCTTATAGAGTTGAATATATAGTTTGGATATAGAATTTTGATATAGTTTTGTTATAGTCTGCAAATAGAGTTTAAATATTGAGTTGAATATAGAGTTTGGATATAGAGTTTTTATTTAGAGTCAATGGAAGTATGATTTATCTCAGACGTTGTTACGGAAAAGCAGTAGAAATATTGTAGAATAAATTTATACCGTTGAAACTGATATTAGTTACAGATATATTGAGAACATAAATATTCCTCTGAGAGAAAAAATTGTATTTTTTTTTTTTTTGCTGAGTGTCAATTTTATTTGGAGGAAACATGTTTTCTTTAACATAACGTAGACCTTTTACTACCGCCGGAGTTCAGAACCATGTCATCTGAGTCATTGGCTGTTGGTCAGCAAAATAATCTCATTTATTTAACTGTATTAAAATAATGTCATGACACCTTCAACCAATCGATATGTACCACAACTCATTCGCTACGTATACTGACATAAATTAACTGTTTTAATTAAAAGTCTTTCCCTTTCTGATGCTTTGGGTGTTCGTTCTTGAAGTAAACTGATGTTTTAAAACAAAGCGTAAAACTCGTTTCCTAAACGCATTTTGCTTATTGTGAGTGTGTACTTATTGTTCCGCCTGCTCTGTGGCGAAGGTGTTACGGGCGCAATTCATAATCACGCATATCGCGTCCGAAACACAGGACGATTTGGAAGCAGACCGTCATGCTTTGGTTTTCATACAATGGTAATAGCACCAGTCGTTCAGAAAGCAATGGCAAACTACTGAAAGTAAACTTGTTAGGAAATCACAAACAGCCAAAGTGTTGGGGTTGACTGCGACGTCATGTAAAGGATATGCATCTAACTCTTTACTTATTGTTTAAATCCTTGAGTATAAGAGATAGTAAGGGTCTTGAAGTGTTTGTTATTAAAGGCACAGTGAGGTATATGACTATTGGTAGGTTTCTATGTTCCTTCATTGGTGCCTTACCATGTCTGTCAAATTATTTGACTTCCTTTTTTGTGTGCCTTAAGTCAAAACCATAGCTCTGCAGGACAAGTATCCAGAGCACGAGCTTGGTCTTTGGTCTCTTGAGAATCAGCAACGGTTGGTAATCAGTTTTAACAAGACTTCTGATTAAAAATAGATATTTTGCCAAATGAGGAAATGTGACACATACTCGGTTGCACAAAAGACACATCGTGCAACACCATGCGATATATCTTTGATTTACCAATTGTGATCACCAGACATAAGACTGCACTGATTAGGCGTACGGAGAACATTTATGGACAAACCCCACCTCTTACACAACCACATCAACGATTGAAAGGAAATGCACCTCAAAAGAGTCCGACGACGAGGAGGTAATCAAACAGATTGTTATCTTTACTAGCTCCAGCATAGAGAAGAAATGACCGACATACCAGGAGACAGACCCATGGATTCTAAGGTTGTCATTACACTCAGGTGATATTACCAGTGCAAGGCTTATGCCGCGGTCTACTCTGTCATAGGGGCGCTTACAGAGCAGACGTCGAGTCACAGAAGACTTTATCATCTATAATAGTCAGATGTTTGACGTTCGGGTGACAAAATCCATGTGTGGTGCCGAATGTTAGACAGACCATCGTCTGATTGTCTCAAAAATAAACATGCATATCAAACCACCACGGTGTCCTCAAGGGACAAAAAAACTAAATGTCACTCTCCTAAACAGTAAAAGAACGCAGCTGTGGCGAGCCCTAAAGGACACAATTTACAACACTGCTATGGAGATCATGGGTCCAGCCCCCCGGAAGCATAAAGACTGGTTTGATGAAAATTCCGAAGACATCAACCAATTGTTGGCCGAGAAACACCTTATCAACAACGCATATCTCAATGACCAAAGTCAACAATAAAAATAAAAAATCACAACTCTTGGGAGACTGCTGTCAAAGACCGAAATCCGTAGTGTACATCATTACGAAAGGTGGCAGTCATTTGTGAAGCAAACAGGACTGCAAGAGCTGTAGAAAATAGGCGGACAGAAAAACCACTGCAAGAGATCCTTCTCCTGGAAAGTCAAGCATTCATTGCCCACATTGTCAAAATCATTTCGAGCGAAAATAGGCCTTACCAGCCATCTTAGAACTCCCGGCTCCACACTTTCAACTCCACTGGATGAAATGAATGGTCATCATCATTCTTGGTGGACACACAACAGTTCTTTGTGATTTATCTGTGCAGTGTTACCTGGAATTTCAGTGAAGCGGCTGGACATGCATGTAAATGACTGTTGATTTGGGCTCTAATAGACATTGGCAGTTCATCAGACATAGTCATATTCTTCTAGAATTCATTTTTTCTCAGTTCTGAAGCAAGAATATGTGCGAGTATTCGCCAGGCATCCGCTGGTTAACTAACAATTCCACAAGAGGCTATCACCCCTCTCTTCCCCTCTATATATTTATCTCTTGCGCTCTCTCTCTCTCTCTCTCTCTCTCTCTCTCTCTCTCTCTCTCTCTCTCTCTGTATCTCTCTCTATTTATCTCTTGCTCTCTCTCTCTCTCGCTCTCTCTCTCTCTCTCTCACTCTCTCTTATTTCGTTCTTGTGCTTCGTAATCAGGGTAAGACATGTTCTTAATTACTTAATTAATCTCTTGGTAATAGACTGCTACTATGATTGATGATGGTTTCAATTGCTGTGTATCTGTTTGCTTCTTCTCTACACATGTAGACTGTAGCCTCGTGCTTTGTACCACGCTTTCGGTATGCCGCTCTGCGGAAAGAGGCCGTGCCATATGGGATAAAACCCGATGCAGAGGCGTCAATCCTCTCGTATTTAAACCCTTTAGTGGAGGACTTTCCATAGTCCACAATATTGAGTTTAATTCAATACTGTGCTCTATTATTATGCGAAGGTGACTATCTGGCCAGTGCGGGATCTATTTCGTCGAAAGTCTGCATGGTCACCCCTTAGTTGTTTGTAAATGACATCTCATAATCTCTCAAGAATCAATTAGATTTTTATGTTCCTAAGGATTGGAAACAAATAGATATATTAAGCTCCTGCGAGAAGAAACATACTAAACATCAAGACGTTGCATATACCTTACAAGGAGATCCATCGTATTGCGAAATACAGGTGAAAATCCGAAATCAGAAGCACTCAATAAATGTATAAAATGAATAATAAAATAAAATAAAATACACACAAACGCGTACAATACGACAACACAGGACGGCCGACGATTCGATTCTCAGAATCTTTGTCAAGGACAGGACACCACAGATAGCTAACACAACGAAATACAGCAAACAAAGGAAAAACACACAACTACTCCATGTGGGGCAGAAAAGGTGATGACATAAATCAGATTGCAACCGATGTGACATGAAATACATTGGCCAAACTTGCAGACGTCTTGCTGACCGTTTTAGAGAACACCTCAGAGACATCAATCAGGGCGCTGACAAACCTGTCCCCAACCACTTCAATTCCCCTAACCATAATGGAGTCGACGATTTATGTGTCACCGCATTAAAACCCTGCTACTCCAACAGCTCCGTTAGGCTCAAAATTGAATGCCATCTAATCAACAATCTGGGATGCATCCATTCAGCAGGTATCAATACTGTTGTGGGCGATACGGTATAGCTGTGCCATCTTCCCCAATTGTTTACACTATCTATTACTATGCTGTCCTCCCCCCTCCCCCCATATATTTATACCTAACTGTCCCCACACCCCTATATTTTCATAGCAGACTGTTCGCATATTTGTGGCTACTTAGATCCTACCTGGCAACCCACTATACTTAACTTAAACTCTTCAGCCAACGAGCGCCTTCGCAGCTGGCAAAGCCACCTTTTCTGCCCCACATGGCATCGGAGTAGTTGTGTTTTTTTTTCTTTGTTTGCTGTATTTCGTTGTGTTAGCTATCTGTGTGTCCTGTCCTTGACAAAGATTCTGAAAATCGAAACGTCGGCCGTCCTGTGTTGTCGTATTGTACGCGTTTGTGTGTATTTTATTTTATTTTATTATTCATTTTATATATTTGTTGAGTGCTTCTGATTTCGGATTTTCACCTATATTTCTCGATACGATGGATTTCCTTGTAAAGTATGTGCAACGTGTTGATGTTTAGTACGTTTCTTCTCGCAGGAGCTTAATATACCTATTTGTTTCCAATTCATATTGTTATGTCCTGCTGCAGCCGCTGCTTTTTCTTTCTTTTCCTAAGGAATAGTCACATTATTCCTCTATAATTTTCACTATAATTTTCTCTATAATTTTCACCCGAATGTAGATCCCTTGCTTTAGCAGCTTCTCCAGATATTCTTCTTTCTAATCTGCTGGAATTTCCTCAATATATTTCCTCAACTGAGGTCTGTTTATTAGTTTTAACAGCCTCTGCTTCAGAAGTTCGATAGTGTTACTAATCTATTTTTAAAAAGGGTCCACACATTTTATATCAACTAAACTTTTGCATGCTGGACATCTCAAGGATCGTCTGGGACTGTTTTAAGTTAGGGATGCTATATAGTATTCTTCCTATCTCTTCAATTGATCTTTAATTTTAGTGAAAACTTTCCCATATATCTATTTTGGCCAGTATAATTGGTGGATTATATTTATTTGCTGTCTTCCTTGTGGTACTGTAAGAGGTATGTGAAGTTTCCTTTCGTCGTACCTTCTTCTGTCTATCTTGCTACGTCTGTTATATATTGTTTTTATCTACTCGTGTCCGCTTCTTTACTAATTTCTGAGTATTGGGCCTGAGCTCTGCTTTCGTAGCTCTGGTTTTGCGGTTGTTTAAATCTACTCTTCTTTAACAACTTTGCCTGTCTATAGCTGTCTTTCACAGACGTTTGGTTTAACCAACTTTTTCCTTGATGGGAAAGTATGTTCTTACTACGGACATTACGTAGACACGATAAGAAATATCGTATGGCACTAAACATGTTGCTTCTGGGGAAAATGTATAGAATATCATGGATGGACGTAAAGACTAATACGACATGATACCCGGCTATTGATTAGTGAAACTAGACTTAGACTATAACAGTTTGGTACTTTTCAAAAAGAAATCAATCAGGCGCAGTCTCCGCAGTGGTGGTTGGCTGCAATGGATCTCCAACACTGTCTGTCTCTCGCCTCGACTATACATTCTGTCAGGCTGATGTTCGTCCATCTCTTGATATTATCCTCCCACTTGTATCGTTCTCTACCTCTTGCTCGCTTGCCCTCAACCTTGCCTTCAGTATGGCTTTTATTAGAGTATCATGTCTTTTAACGTGGTCAAAATATTTCACTTGTCTCCTCTTTATTTCTTCCATCAACTCTATCTTAATTCCCAGTTCGTTTTTCTAGGACATCTGCATTTGATTGTTTTTGTTTCCATGAAATACGACCTATTCGTCTGTACATCCATATCTCCGGGGCTTCTATGCGACTTTCTAGTTGCTTGTTCAATTTCCAGGCTTCCGCGCCATACAGTAGCGTTGAATATACGTAGCATTTGTCAATTCTCATTTGTAATGCTCAGTTGTTGGAGCATATGTCTGAAGAATTCCTATGTTGAACGGTCTTGCCTTAATTTTGAGAGGTATCATCCTATCTTTATGTGTCCAGAATTCACTAATATTTTTCTCTAAATCTCGTTTTATCAAAATTCCTACTCCTCTCTCATGAATTAATGAATACGTAATCTTATCTCTTTATATAACGTGTATCTGTCCATCTTGTTTCAGATATGACCAAGATATCTAAATTCGTGTTGTTTTTGCCTCTCCAATAAGATTATCAAACTTCCCTGTTTGATATAAGGTGCGTACGTTCCACGTACCAATTATCAGACTTCTTCTACTTTTCAGGTAGGTATTGTCAGAATGCACCCTTTCAAAAGAATTTGGGATGCATTCGTCATTATGCACTTCCTTATTCACTATAGGAGTTGTCTCTTCCCTGTGAATATTTACAACAGGCTCATTTCCAAGGGGCCAAGAATTACCTGTATCGCTTTTTTCTTGTTGTTGAATTACCATTGCTGTCTTTGAGATATTACATGGTGAGGTTCCAATCTCTTCCACGATGGTCAGCCATGTTCACTATCGTGTCCTGAGACCTGAACATGCCTCATGTGTGCCACACACTCTGCTGTTTCGCTTTCGAACCCGTTGATCTATTTAGATTCATCCGCCTTCTCCACCTTCCCAGTCTTTGTGTACTAGGGATGGACATTCCCTGTGTAGGATATTACCTCTACTTCACTCATGTAGTTTAGCCAGTCAGCCAAGACAGTTGCCCGAGATGTGGCCACCGCCGTACACAAGCGGTATTCGTGAAGTCATACATGAGCTAGGTAAAGAGATGGGAACCAAATAAGTTCCTGGTCTATCCCTTGGGATATGGCTGCCACTCACCGTGAGGTACTATCCCTCTCTCTTTACCCTACACCAGAGACCCTACCCTACACACGAGAAGAAATAGACTGGGTAATGTAGCGACAATCGGCAACCTGGATAAGAAACGAGGGCGTGTAAGGTAAAGAGATTTATGCAACGACGACTTTGCCACATGACAAAACCGGATCAACCATGGCTGCCCACGCTTATCGGCATGGCACACGATTATGACGATGAATGTAACAAGTTATTCCTGGAGTAGAATCATGCGACTGCTGTTTGTTGTAAGACGGAAAAACGCTTTATTTACATCGTCCAATTAGTGATGCAGGCAAGTTCATTCTGCAAGAAATGTTACTCCTACTTGTCGATGCACCAGAGTATCGTTAGCGATTGATTGATTGATTGATTGATTTAGGAACCGACATCACAACATTCGGGACATTCCCATAAGCGCTCCGTCCCCATCCTCAGCAGCCAGCGAAGAGTTCCAACACTAATAGTTCCAGTAGCAATCTGATTATATGTCCGTCTTGCCTTTCCTCTGAGCGTCGAGCATCGGCCAGATCCCCTCGTCACACCTCGCTGTCTCATTCTACCAGACTATGGTGATCCATTTGCTCCTCCGAGGTGTACACGTGCTCCCACCAGGCCGCAACCACATCTGTTTTGTCATACATCAATACTCCACCAAGTTTTGCCGAGCCAGCCAATCTGTCCGCCTGTTCATTCCCCAGCACACCGGCATGCCCAGGAGAAAGGATCCAGGTGATGCTTGCTACACGTGACCTCCGAAGCGAAGCAAGCCACTCTGCACGAAGCTTGCCTGTTCTCACCCTCCTCAGCATGCTTTCTGAGTCAGTAACAATCACAATGTGTGTATGTATCGTGTTCTCTATCCGGCGGAAAGCTGCACTGACCGCCTCCACCTCCATTCTTAAGCTAGATGTAGTATCATCATACGCCAGGCTCTCCTGCACCAAACGCCGACCTTAGTCTTTGCCAAGAACCCCCAGGCACTTCTCCTACCTCTCAATACCGACCCATCCGTGTAGATAATCACATAACCCGTCCTGAATTATTTGCTGAATTTCCACTTCCGTGGCCCCTGCTGGCCACTCCCTGCACTCCCGGCTCAATGTGATTATAACCCTGCACAAGTCTGACTTCACGGCTGGCACTCTGACCCACTCCTCTCCTCGCCTGATGTTCTCCAAGGGGCACACCTGTCTGATCGTATCCTCTGCCTGAGCCATCCATGATTTCCCTCTTATCAGTCTCTGACCCTTAACTACGTCCAGCGCCTCATGCAACGGGTGATCTGTGTCTGCAGCTACTCTGAGGTATGCCTTCGCTTGCATCACCTTGTGCCTACCAGCAACAGTAGGCAGACCAAGGATGTAACGCATACACACTACTGGAGTGTCTCTGGTGCATCCCAGAATGACCCGCATAGCTTCATTCTGTATGCGCTCTAATTTCACCAGCTGACTCTTTGATACGTTAGCGAATGACATTTTACTTCCCCTTGTCGAGATACTAGGGTATCGTTAGCGAATGGAATTTGACTTCATCTAGTCGATACCCCAGAGTAGCGTTAGCGAATGGCATTTTACTTCTCCTTTTCTATACACCAGAGTATCGTTAGCGAGTAGCATTTGACTTCTCATTGTCGATACATCAGAGTATCGATAACGCATGTCATTTTACTTCTCCTTGTCGGTACACCAGAGTATCGTTAGCAAATGACATTTTACTTCCCTTGTCGATATATGAGGGTATCGTTAGCGAATGGTATTTTACTTATCCTTGTCAATACACCAGAGTATCGTTAGCGAATGTCATTTTACTTCTCTTTGTCGATACACCAGAGTATAATTAGAAGATGGCATTTTACCTCTCAGAGGCGAAACACCGGTGTATCATTAGCAAATGGTTTTGTCATTCCCATTCCTTCAAGCTATTGTTCCATGATTGGCACAATGGCATATACATTCTTTATAACCGGTAAATTCTTCTCTAGACCTGGGGGAAAACCCTTGATTACATGGTAGGCTAAGCTCCTGGCATGACACCTTGTCTCCTGTCGAGTGTGAACGAATATATGTCACTGGAAGACACACACTAACCTACGTATAACATGTTTCATGAGCTTACCGACCCCATGTTGAATGCAATGGTTGGGAGACCACTTATACGGGTCTGTTAGCTCCACTGCGGCAAGAAGGAACCCCTCCCTAATCTTACCACTCTGGATAATTGCACTGACTGATTTTTTATGTTGCATATCCTTTATAGGACGTTGCAGTCAACACCATCATTTGTCAGCTGCTGTTGATGTACTAGAATGAATGGAACTGCAATAAAGCTTAAAAAGCAATGAATGAATCACCAAAACGCGAGAAGTAGATTGTGAGCTTTACTAAAGCACGACTACAAGAAACAAAATGGACGTTGCGGCCAAAGCCTTCGACAGCAACACAACAAACAAATAAAAATAGACAAACAAATACACGGAAGACGCTACATGAAAGTATTAAGGATACTCATCAGTATCCTTGCTTGAGCGGTAATCCGTGGATGGAATAAACCGGATGCAGTGTTTGATCGATTTAAGAACCGACATCACAGCATTCGGGGCATTCCCATAAGCGCTCCGTCCCCATCCTCAGAAGCCAGCGAGGAGTCAACTGACTAAAGGTCATTAAAGCGAGACGCTCGGGGATTGGCTAAGACGGCCGGTGAGGGAACCGCTGCTGGGGAATGGGAGTGCGCCCATGAGAGCGAAAAGGAAAAATATGGATACGTAGAGAACTGTAGCAGAATCTGTGGCGATGTTACGGATGCAGTTCACAATTCCGCACGCCAAGCTCGAAACACTGCTGCGGGCGGTAGGATGTAGATCACCCCCCGGTGCTAGTTATCATAGAATATCACAAGTGCCAGTTGTTCAGAAAAAATACGAGAAGTGACTGAACGTAAACTAAACGAGAAGTCACACAAGGCAAAGATAATGCTGGCGTTGACTATGAGGTCCTGAGAAGGACACGCAACTAGCTTATTGGTGGAGTATACGACTATGTGGATGGGAGGAGGCAGGGGGCGTACGGGACTTAAATAAAACTTTGTTGAACATTGAGGCCGTGAGGGGAGAGTGAACCCAACTGGAAGATGAGGCGGTTTTCCAATGTCTTACGATCGCGTTCGTGAAATGTGCACGATTTGATCGCCGTGGCCTGTATGTCGGCAACACCACAGTGGTCAGAACTGTTGAAGTGTAGGGGTACCGGTTTCTGGGCACCACTGTTGATATCAGAGAGGTGTTGCCTAAATCTGTCCGCCAGACGAAGACCTGTCTACCCAACATATCTCATGTCACAACGTGTGCAGATGATGGCATAGATAACCTTGCGACTCGTGCATGAGAAGCTCTCCCGGATGTGGAAAGTAGTCTTAGGGAAAGCCACACTCTGGGTTTGAAGGACACGTAGACAGGTGGACAGGTCTTACAACGAGATCGAAGACATGGCGCCCAGCCAGGAAGAGACTTGTGGGCTTGGTGTAGAGTGATATGAACCAGCACATATCTCAGGTTATGATCCCGCCTATATGCCACCAGTGAGGACTCTGAAAAGACATCGCGCGAGTGACCGGGTCTGCCTGGAGAATGGATAGATGTCTCATGAGAATGTTCTTGGCAGCAATATTTTGAGGATGGTAAGTAAGTGAGAGAATAATTCTATTGTTTCGTGGTTTTGGCCTGAAGGCGAGAGCCTCGGCATGACTAATAGACTGGCAGCGGTGAAGAGCTGTAGACAGAACATTCTCAGGATAGTCTCGAAGGCGGAAGAAATCTAACATTTCATGGGCTTATTGACGGAAGTCGTTATTATCACGACAAAGCCGTCGAAGACATAACAGTTGTAAGAAGGGAATAGAATACTTAGAAGAGGGAGGATGGGAGGAGGTATAGAGAAGGAATTCCACCACTTAAATAATTGTCTTTCCACGGCTAAAAACACCAAGTTAGCCAAACTTCGTGCCTCTATCCCTATCCCTTCCGCCTCTCCTCTCTCGGCTTATCCTACCCTCTGTTCCGATAATTTAGTTGTGTTTCATACCTCCCGATCTTGCCCTATCGGCACCTGAGAAATCGGTCCTTAGTAAAGGACTCCGTTTCATACCTCTGCGTCCTTCTGGCGACAGATAAGCGCTATTGCAGGACGTCCATCGTTTCCATCACACTCTCAGGTTGAAATATCACTTCAGTAATCAACCTAACAGGGACAGCACCTCGGATCCCACCGATCAATTCTCTCAACTTTCTAAACGCAGATCCACTTGGGTCCACAATCCAGGAGCATCCAAAGCCCTAGATCTCTATATTGAAAAAAAAAAAAACACTCTTCGACATACAACAATTAAAATTCAAGCCACTGACGCACTCGAACCTTTCAGCGGAGGAACAACAAGCGCTCACACAGTTGAAGCATCGTGAGGATAGTGTTATCAAGCCTGCCTACAAGGGAGGAACGTTAGTGGTTTGGAGGAAGGACTTGTGTATACAGGAAGGCAACAAACAACTTGGGGATGCAACTTTCTACAGACCACGGGCAGAAGACGGGACGGTCAGCAACAACACCCAGTTCATAGTCGTGACGAATGCCATCATCAGCCAAGGCCTCTTTGCTCAGCTCTGCCACCTCGCTGATCATCCACGATAGTTGCTTGGACAAACCCACCTTGTATATGCTGTCTAAGACACACAAGCTAGGGAACCCAGGCAAACCCATCGTCTCTGCGTGCTCTTGTCCTACTGAACGGATTTCAGAGTTCCTCAGCATATTTCAGCCATTGGTTGCTAGTCTCCCCTCTTATATCAAAGACACCAACCACACTATCTCTATCTTTGATTCCATCAGCTTCACAACCCCTTCTCAGTACCACATCTTTACTTTAGATGTGATTTCACTCTATACATTTATCCCTCGCTTGACGGCCTTAAAGCCTTGGAATTTCTCTTAGACAAAATGCACGGCCCCTACATAGCCACCGGACCATTGCTGTGTCTGGCAGAGTTAGTCCTCAACCTCAATTCATTTGCGTTTAATGGGGACTATTTTGACCAGATTAGCGGGGTGGCCATGGGCACTAAGATGGGTCCGATTTATGCCTGTCTGTTCATGGGCTATCTTGAACACCAGGTATGGAGTCAATACACCAGTAGGGTAGGCTTCCGGAGCTCTACAGGAGGTATATCGATGATTGTTTTGGTGTTTCAGACATGCCATTGTCTGATCTTCGGACTTCGTTGCCTTTTTCTGCGACTTTCATCCAAGCATCAGACTCACCTCCACCATTTCCTCGTCGGCTTTTAATTTCTTAGACGTAACAGTCTCCTCAGGTTCTGCTTGTTATGCACGACGGTTTACTATAAACAAACTGTCTCGCACGCATTCCTTCTCTATACCTCCTCACATCTTCCCTCTTGTAAGGATTCTATTCCCTTCTCACAACTGTTACGTCTCCAACGACTTTGTCATGATAATAACGATTTCCGTCAAAAAGCCCATGAAATGGTGGATTTCTTCCGCCTTCGAGGCTATCCTGAGAATGTTCTGTCTACAGTTCTTCCCAACTGCCAGTCTATTAATCGTGCCAAGGCTCTCTCCTCCAGGCCGAAACCACGTAACAATAGACCTATTCTCTCACTTACTTACCATCCTCATAATATTGCTGCCAAGAACATTCTCATGAGACATCCATCTATTCTCCAGGCAGACCCGGTCACTCGCGATGTCTTTTCAGAGGTCCCACTGGTGGCATATAGGCGAGATCTTAACCTGAGGGAAGTGCTGGTCCATAGCACTCTACCCCAACCCTACAAGTCTCTTCCTGGCAGGGCGCCATGTCTTCGATCTCATTGTAAGACCTGTCCACGTGTCCTTCAAACCCAAAGTCTGGCTGTCCCTAAGACTACTTTCCACATCCGGGAGAGCTTCTCATGCACGAGTCGCAACTTTATCTATGCGATCATCTGCTCACGTTGTGACATGAGATATGTTGGGTAGACAGGTCTTCGTCTGGGGGAAAGATTTAGGCAACACCTCTTTGATGTCAACAGTGGTGCCCAGAAGCCGGTACCCCTACACTTCAACAGTTCCGACCACTGTAGCATTGCCGACATACAGGTCACGGCAATCAAATCGTGCACATCTCACAAACGCGATCGCAAGACATTGGAAAACCGCCTCATCTTCCAGTTGGGTTCACTGTCCCCTTACGGCTACAACGTCCAACACAGTTTTATTTAAGTCGCGTACGCCCCCTGCCACCTCCCATCCACGCAGTTTTATAGTCCACTATTAAGTTAGTTGCATGTCCTTTACAGGACGTTGTAGTCAACTCCAGCATTAGTTACATGTCCTTCACAGGATGTCGTAGTCAACGCCAGCATTATCTTTGCCTTGTGTGATATCCAGGGATGGATTAACCATTAGGCAATCAAGGCCCGTGCCTAGGGCACCAAGCATTTGGGGGGCACCACAAGTCCTCAAGAAAAATGTGTATATTGTCCCGGTAGCGTAATTGCATGGCATAAGCAAATCGCAAATGTAATATTGAAAGGCACATTATTTAACCTTGGTCCCACAACCCGGGGGTAAAATACCCAGTTGTTTTTTGCTATTTTTTGTTATTTTTCTTCAATGTTTTTTGGGTGCTATTTTTGTGCTACGTAACGCACTAATGCGTAGCGACAAATTCACTTCCGTTTTGGTCTGCTAGTGAAAACAATTGTGAATAGTGCTAATTTGTCGACGTGTCATTGAATGACTGTACATTTGCATAACGGCTTAGAACTACTTTGCATTTTCTAACATTTGTATAAACTACTTACTGATGTAGATATTACTAATTTAGCTTACACAGCAAAACTTGATTTGACGAAGGTAAGGTTAATGGTTACACTTTTTTACTTTCGTTTTCGTTTTCATCTAAGGGTTTTTAATTCTAAAATATCTTATATATATATATATATATATATATATATATATATATATATATATATATATATATATATATATATATATATATATATATATATATACAGACGTCTATTGGTAGTTAGTGTTGAAGGAGTTCATTACTGCGCTTTAAATGTGCTTTTATCGATTTTGATAAAGCAATTATTGATAGGGGCCTAAGTATATTATTCCTTAGCCTTATATTGCATAATTTTCTAATATTTATGTAAATACATTTTCGTTTTAAAAAATGTAATTATGAATAATCGGAAAATGATACCTTAGCATACCCACTTATATTGCAAATATTATTTATTCATTTTTCATTTACAGCTTTTCACATAATTTTTTCAGATTCAGACCCCAAGATGAAACGTGTTCAGTTAAGTGGTGCACAAAAGAGAAAACTAGCTAAACAAAAAGAGCATACTGTTTCAGTTGTAAAAGCTAAGAGCAGAAAATTAACGAATTATTTAGTTTCGGTTAAGCAACAGGTGGAACAGGATTTTACTGACACTATCAACCCTCTTGATAAGTCTACTATAGGCTGTTCTGCAAATCCAGACACTGCATTAGTGCTTGAAAATGAAATTTGTGGTGACCCACTTCAGTCTGCTGAAGATGATGATAAAGATGAAAATGATAAAATAAATCAAGCAGTAGATCCAGGACTGTGGATTGACTTCTTGGCTGATGATGTGGCTTACTGGGTTGACTGTGGGCCCACTAACTGTCAGCATCATTATGGTCCCTTTGATAAATCTTGCCGTATTTATGCTGAAGGAAAAATAACAAGATATTGTTCTGAAAAACTCTTCTATGGCACAAAAGCAAATGGTGAGCAGTACAGGAGAGAATGGTTATTGTATTCACCATCCACAGGATCTGTGTACTGCTTTGTTTGTAAACTTTTTGCGTTTAAAGTTTCCACACGTTTGGCTGATAAAAATTGGTTTAGTGACTGGAAAAATAACATTCAAGTTGATAATCATGAACAAAGCGCTACTCATAAAGACTGCATGTTAACATACCTAGCTCGTAGACAAGGCTCGGGTCTACTACAAAAGCTAGAAGAGCAAATAAATGAAGAGTACATTTACTGGGAACATGTTTTGAGGCGAGCAGTAGCGGTTATTTGTACTATAGCTGAGCGTGGTCTGAAAAATTTGGATCTTTACAAAATGGAAATTATCTAGGGTTGCTGGGGTTGGTCAGTCAGTTTGATCCATTTTTAGCATCACACATTGCGAAATATGGAAATTCTGGAAAAGGAAATCCTTCTTATTTATCCAAAACTATATGTGAAGAACTGATTGAAATTATGTCCCAAAAAGTCCATGCAGTAATTATAGATGAAGTAAAGGCTTCCGGTTATTTCAGCTTGTCAGTAGACTCAACACCTGATATTTCACATATAGATCAGTTAAGCGTTGTTCTTCGATATGTGGTAGATGGAGAGCCCATTGAGCGCTTTTTGACTTTCTTGGAGCTGCAAAGTCACACTGGTGAAGGTATGGCTAAGCAAGTGTTGCAGTACTTACGTGAAGCTTGCAATATTGATTTTTCGAAATGCAGAGGTCAGTCCTACGACAACACAGCTAATATGTCTGGGTGCTACAAGGGCATGCAGAAACAAATTCTAGAAGAAAATGAGTTTGCTATATACATACCCTGTGCTGCCCATTCACTAAATCTGGTAGGCAGAAGTGCCGTTGACTCTTGTTTAGAGGAGTAAACTTCTTCCATACAGTGCAACTGATCTGTACTTTTTTCTCAGCTTCAACCAAAAGATGGAAGATTCTGAAAGGATGCCTTGTGAATGAAAAGCTGGTAAAGTCCCTTTCCGATACTAGATGGGAAGCACATGCTGTTGCAACTGAAGCCATTCTAATGTCTCATCCTCAGATTATAGAAGCGTTAGAATGTTTACAAGAAGACCAGTCACAGAAGGGGGACACCAGAAGAGAAGCAGAAAACATTGCAAAGAAGATGCAAGAATTAGAATTTGCTTTCATGCTTGTCTTTTGGGAAGAAGTGTTACAACATTTTCACAGGGTCAGTCAAGCTCTACAAAATGAGCACGTGAACTTGAAAACGTGTGCTGATTTGTATTCTTCACTAGCAGATCATTTGCATGAATCTAGGAATTAATTTGAAAGATTTGAAGAAGCTGCAAAAGAAATAACACCAGGTGTGGATTATAGTCAACTTTGACCCGTAATCGTAAACGGAAGACAGTGGTCATTGATGGTGATGCCCCTGAGGTATCTCAGAATGCCAGAGACAAATTTCGTATATCTGCTTTCTACACCATTGTTGACAAACTTGAGACAGAGATGAGTAGACGAGGACAGGTATATAATGATCTAGCAGTTCGATTTTCTTGTTTGGTCGATGTACCACAAACATCTCAGTGTTGTGAAGGACTAATAAATGCTTATCCTGAAGATCTGAACAATAATTTATATACTGAACTACAACAGTTCCACTCATATATTCGCCACAAGTTTCGTGCATCAAAATCTGACAACAACACGTTCAGTCATGCAGAACTCTACAAAGTAATAGTTAGAGACAACATCGAGTGTGCTTTTCCAAATGCAGAAATCGCCTTGCGCATATTTTTAACATTAATGGTCACGAACTGTTCAACTGAGCGCTCTTTTTCTCAGTTGAAACGTACAAAAAATCCAAGTAGATCGACAATGAAACACGAAAGGCTTGATTCCTTACCTTTGCTGATGATTGAGGCAGACTTGTTGCGCAAAATTAACTTTGATGATGTACTCAAAAACTTTGCCAGACGTAAATCTAGAAAAAAGAACTTTAAAATGTAAATGTGTGCTCTCTCTGACTTTCTTATCTATCAAAAAAGTTACAGTATTTTTGTCTACTATTAGTACGAAATTAATTAACTATTAATTTTAATACAGAAATACCTTATTGTAGGTTTTATATGAGTGATAGTAGTACAAACATATGTGTTTATATTTCATCACTGTTTTCTTTGTTAGTTTTTTGCATAATATTGAACATACCAGCAGTCAGTGGAGGATCGGGGGCCCGGGGCAGTAGGGGGCACCCATGTGGGTTTGTGCCTATGGCACCAAGATGGCTTAATCCGGCCCTGGTGATATCGCTGATATTTTGCGTTCAGTCACTTCTCATTGCTGTCTGAACAACCAACACTTGTGTTATTCTATGATGACAAGCGCCGGGGGATCTACATCATATCGCCCGCAGCAGTGTTTCGAGCTTGGCGTGCAGATTTGTGAACTGCATCCGTAACATCGCCACAGATTCTGCTACAGTGCTCTTCCATACTTTTCCTTTTCGCTCTCATTGGCGCACCCCCATTCCCCAGCAGGGGTCCCTCACCGGCAGGGGTCCCTCACCTTCCGTTATTTGTTTGTCTATTTTTATTTGTTTGTTCTGTTGCCGAACCAAGGCTTTGGCCGCAACATCCATTTTGTTTCTTGTAGTCGTGCTTTAGTAAAGCTCATAATCTACAGCTTGTTTTTCGGTGATTCATTCGTTGTTGTACTAGGCGTGCTTTACGTTCAGTAGTTTGCCATTACTTTCTGAACAAGCGGCTCAATACCCCCTAAGTTACAAGCGCGGCGCTAACCGCTGCCGATTTTCGCAGCTGCTGTTTTCCCCGGCGACAAGATGAAGCGTTAGTTTTTGGAGGGACGCTATTTAGTGTTTTTCATTGGATTTCAAGTGATTTCCTTTGCTTTCCCTGTGAATAGTGTTTCCCTGTGGATTATGTGATGTTATATTGTGTTCCTTTTATTGGAAGTTTTCAAAAGAAGCCACGGAAGGCAGGTGGTGGATGTAATTTTGAGGGCAGCCGACAGATATTTGTGGGTCATGGCCTTGAGTTACACGACGGCAGGCAGAAGAACTCGTATTGAGTCAATGGTTGCGGTCTCCGACCAGTAAGGTCACTGCCATAGAGGAAAGCAACGGCAAACTACCTCTTTAAAAGTGCCTAGTATATCATGATTCGCTTAAAGACCGATCATCGCAAGACAAGGACAGAGACGTTAAAATTAGCAACTTGGAACGTTAGGACGTTAAACAACGACGGAACATTAGAGAACATAAAACAAGAAATTGAAAGGGAAAAAATTAATATCTTAGGTATGTGCGAAACGAGATGGACAGGAGCAGGCATCAAGATAGAAGAAGATTTCAAGATTATTTATTCTGGAGGTGAAGTTCGTCATAGGGGAGTGGCAATTATTCTGGACAGGAAAACATCAAAATCTATTCAAGGATATTGGGCCGTGTCGGACAGAGTTCTACTAGTTAAATTAAGTGGCAGACCTTTTAGCATAAATATTATTCAAGTATATGCCCCAACAGGAGAATCCAGTGAAGATAGTGTAGAAGAATTTTATAATGACATAGAGTCTGCCTTAAAGAAATGTAAAAATTCAGAAATAACCATCATAATAGGGGACTTCAATGCAAAAGTAGGAAATCAAGGAGATAGATACACAGTAGGAAACTATGGTTTAGGAGAGAGAAATGAAAGAGGATACAGACTCGTAGAGTGGGCAAAAGAACAGGAAATGATTGTAGGAAACACCTGGTTCAAACAACACCCTAGAAGATTATGGACATGGAGGAGTCCTGATAGCAGGATTAGAAACCAGATTGACTACATTCTCATTAGCAGAAGATTTAGAAACGCATTAACAATAGCAAAAACAGTTCCCAGTGCTGATTGTTATAGTGACCACAGATTACTCACAGGAACATTGAGGATAAAGTTGAAGAAAGTCAAGTATATAACAGGAAACACTAAATATGATTTGTGTACATTGAGTAATGACAAGGAAATACAAAACAAATTCAACATAGAAGTACAGAACAGATTCGAAATTTTGTCTGATCTAGAGATCCTATTCCAGGATGTGGATGATCAATGGGAAACGTTGAAGAATTCAATCAATGTGGCTGCAGAAACAACTATTCCAAAATTAAAGAAGGTGGGTCGTAAGAAATGGATGACTGAAGAAATTTTACACCTCATGGAAACAAGAAGACTCAACAAAAATAATTCTGTCAAATATGAAGAAATTCACAGACAAGTCAGAACATTATGTAAGGAGGAAAATGAAGCATGGCTTGAGGAAAAGTGCTTAGAAATTGAAAGCCAACACAACAGTCAAAATACCAAATTAGTGCACAAACGAATTCAGGAACTTACTAATAAAAGAACAAGTACATCAACAGGGTGTCTAAAAACTGAAGATGGCAAAATCATAATAGAAAAAGACCAGATTCTACAGGTATGGACAGATTATGTGAAACACCTTTATGATGATAACAGAGACGAACAGTATGATATTAGATTTAATAATGAAGGACCGCCAATTTTGGAGATGGAGGTTCGAAATGTTCTTAAGCATATGAAAGCTGGCAAGGCCCCCGGTGCAGATAACATCACAACAGAAATGATTAAAGCTTTAGAAGAATTTGGAATAGATCAAGTCACCAGACTGCTGAACACATTATATGATACTGGAGATATACCTCCTGAATTATGTAACTCTATATTTATTGCAATCCCAAAGAAATCAGGAACCTTGGAATGTGATCAACATAGAACAATTAGTATAATGAGTCACATCACAAAGATTTTGCTAAGAATTATCATGCAAAGAATGAGGAAGAAGATACAACCTGAAATAGGGGAAGAACAATGCGGGTTTGTAGAAGGAAAGGGTACAGTAAATGCTGTGTATATGCTGCGAACAGTTATTGAACGTGCTATAGAAGTAAACAAGGATATACATCTTTGCTTTATTGACTATACAAAGGCTTTTGATAGCGTTAGACATGTCAGCATGGTGGATATGCTTGCAGATCTACAAATTGATGGGAAAGACATTAGACTTATAAAAAACATATATTGGAAACAACAAGCTGCAATAAGGATTGATAATGAAGTGGGACAGTATCAGCCAATTAAGAGAGGTGTTAGGCAGGGATGTGTGATGTCTCCAGATCTTTTTTCCCTGTACAGTGAAAATATTTTCAGAAATGTAGAGGATATAAATGGAATCAGCATTGGAGGACGAAACATCAATAACATTAGATATGCAGATGATACAGTATTAATTGCAGACAATGCGCAGGACCTGCAACAATTAGTAGATGCGGTTGTTGTACACAGTGAGCAACTGGGGTTAGAATTAAATTGTAAAAAGACTCAGGTTATGGTCGTCAGTAGGAAGGAAGAAGTGCCACAATGTAATATACGAGTAAATGGAAATATTCTTCAACAAGTGAATCGGTACAATTATCTTGGAACAGTTATAACATCTGATGGGAGATGCCTTGAAGAGATTAGAACAAGAATCGCCATGGCGAAAGTAGCCTTTAGCAAGATGAAAAACATTCTGACCAATAAAAAGATGTCAATTGAAACGAGAAAAAGAGTGTTGAGGGGATACATAGAGCCTGTTCTTTTGTATGGATGTGAAACTTGGACAATGAGCAGTCAAGCTGAAAAGCATCTGATGGCTGCAGAAATGTGGTTTCTGGGGAGAATGCAAAGAATACCATGGACAGACAGAAAAACCAATGACCAAGTACTACAGGAGACAAATGAACATCGTAGACTGATTAGAGAAATTAGACGTAGACAGTCAAAATATTTTGGACATGTTATGAGAAGAAATGGGTTGGAGAACTTAGTGACAACTGGCAAGATCGAGGGGAACAGACCAAGAGGAAGACCGAGAGGAAAATACCTGGATGGCTTGGCCACATGGCATGGACGAGACAGGAACACTGAGCTGATCCACGACACTGGTGATCGAGTGAAATGGCGAGTCATGACCGCCCACGCTTTCCGGCATGGCACATGATTGATTGATTGATTGATTGTTTTCCCCACGTGGATATACGGAATTACGAACAGTGTCGTTAACCCCTTTGCCTCAACATTTCCCATTGTTCATTTATACTCTGTATTTTAGCTATTGCATTGTACCTATTTTTCACAGTCACTCTGTATTGTCCTTGAATTTCTTTATCTACTTTCAGAACCTCTTTATTAAGTCTCACGTTCTTAATCATTTTAATCTTACTTTTATTTGTCCACATAGTGGTATATAATCATTATTACAATCAACACCAGGCATTGTCTTTACATTAATTAAAGCATTTCCAATTCTTTTAATTAATTAGTATGTAGGCAATTTAGTTGCGCATTTTCTTATCAGGTCTTTTCCCTGTGTATAGTCGTCTTTTATGGTGATTAAACAATGTCTTTTATAGTTATTAAACCATGACTTAAACGTGTGGAGATAATATTCACAATTTCCTGCTGTCTTTCTGGAAAAGTTTGCACTGAAATTACCAAAATTTACGAGTTTATGATAAAGACAATTCTAATTAATGACTGCCGGTCTCCGTAGCGAAGGACGCGATTCGTATGCACGCTTATCCGCGTTCGAAACACAGCTGCCACCCATTTGGCAGCAGACCGCGTAGCGCTGGGTTTTAGAAAGTTGGTATGGGAGCCTGTGGTTCACAAAACAATGGCAAACTACTGAACATAAACTTGCCAAGACATCAACAACAACAGTAAAATGCTGGTGTTAACAGCGATGTCCTGTAAAAAGGATATGCATAATAATAATAATAATTTTTTTTCCGCATATCCTTTACAGGACATCGCTGTCAACAGCAGCATCTTTCAGCTGTCCGTTGATTTCTTGGCAAGATTACGCTCAGTAGTTTGCCATTGCTTTCTGAGCGGCCGGCTCAGTGTCCCGCAAGTCACTAGCGGGGGACGAACCGCTTCCAGCTCGCTCCGGCTACGAGACTCTGCGTGACAAACGGGATTACGAAGAAAGTGTTGTAACCCCTCAGCCAGAGAGACCGGCAATAATAATAATACTGACTATAAATATTGCGATCTACATGTGAAAGGGAAGGAGAACGTAGTCATGTCCCAAAAATAAATGTATAAACACGGTCATGTCCCCTCCAATGGGCTAGAGGTTCTAGTAATGCCCTATTTCCCTCATTTGTGACCAGAATAAGGCAGTGTTTGCAATGCTCAGTATTCCTGTTAATATCTTTCTTACAACGAGCACTAACAAGAATAACACAATAGTAAAAACAAACTAGACTTATTCTTTTGGTTTGAATACAATAGCATGGTGACATGTAATGAGACACAGCAATGACTAGTTCTATCCTAAGTTTCCCATTTCTCTTTTTTTTTCAAATCCATCGAATAATAATAGTTAAGATCGAAAAGCTTAAAGTCAGAAGAAAGGGAACATTAACCCAAACAAAAATCACATTTAAAAACTACCAAAACCAGAGCTACTAGAGTCAGAGCCAGTGAAAGATTCACAAAAGCTAATGAAGAAGTTACAATGTGGATCAAAACAGATAACAGACAATATTTAGATGGCCTTGCAGGAGAGACCGAAGTAGTAGCAGCGAACAGAGACTAGGAGACCTTTATATCACTACAAAAGTATGCGTCCAAGATATAAATAAAAAACAAAAACAAAGGCGACGTATAACAATAATAATGGGCAAGTTATCAGCTACATTAACTATCACATGAACAGGTAGATCGATTATGTTGGGGAACTTCTGATGACATCGCCCCAAAAGACCCCCCCCCCCCGCCCCTCTCATCCTTCTCCCTCCCTCCTTTTCCAAACCCATACATCCAAGCTGGAGAAATTGACTGGATATCAACTGTGAGAATTGTGTGTATAGTGTGGAAGAACAGATGCATCATCTTTGACCGGATATAAGGATGTGGCAGGGAGTGGCCAGAGGAACTGGCCGACACTCAGTTCTCCGTGGAAAGTCAAGTCGAACTCACAACAGATTTCAGCTAGTGCCATTAGTATTGGGACTCTTCGCTGGCTGTTGAAGATGAAGACGGAGCGCCAAATGGTTATGTCCTGAGTGCTGTGTTGTTGGTTCTTAACTCAACTCATCAAATGTGAGAAGCCATATAGAGAAGAAATTAGAAAAGTTATAATACTCCTGTCTCGTGTGATAACGGTTGATCCAGAAGGTATACTATCTGAAGCTAATAAATCCATTATAAACACCTCATAATCATTTGTACATATAATATTTAGCACAGTTTGGTAAATGACGAAATACCTGCACACTGGAGATAAGGATACATGGTGGCGCTGCCAAAGAAACAGGACTAGCGGGAGTGAGAAAATGTAAATGTGTAATGTATTTGTCAGTTCCTGGGAAATATTAAGGAGGCTCATTCTTGAGAAATTAAAAGATGATAATGACGAAGACATAAGTGATGAACAAACAGATCCTGAACTGATCAGACAGCCGCATTAAGAATACTGCAGAATTAAACGTGAATTTGCCACTTTATATTGGATTTGTGGACTAGGAAAAGGCATTTGACATTGATAAGAATACTATTTTGAAATTGAAGGAACACAATGGGATCTCACAGAAGATCATTAGCTTGATAAAGCAACATGTAGAGACATGAAATACACAAGGAAAACCAACAGATAGTGTGGAAAAAGAACAGGAGTGCGTGAGTGATGCCGTTTTTTAAGTTTATTATTCATTCCGACTAAATACTAGATTATGAAGATTACACAAAAGATCCAACAGAAAATCAATTCAGTTGACTCTGATACAGCAGCTTTATGACCTCGCTGATGGCAGTGCCCTTCTGTCCCACACATGACATCTGATGCAGGATAGATGAAATACTCGATGTGAGGTAACACAATTAGGTCTAAAAGTTCACAGAGGACACAATTAATCAGAATAAATCAAGCTAATGATATCCGATCTCTCTTTATGAAACTACCTTCAAGGGAATAAAAACAGTTAGGTGAGTGTAACTCTTGCAAGAAAGTGACACACAATAAACACAGACACGGTATACATAAATAAACAACGACCTCTGTGGGATTCCATCCACCGGGAATCAATACTGTTGTAGATGCCGCTGTATAACTTTGCTGACTGCCCTCTATGTATCCATATCTAACTGTTTGCACACCTTCGGGCTCCATATAGTCTTATTTGGCACCTTTCACAACTGAACTTCTGCACCGTCTTCCTAGCATCAAAGTATGTGCAATGCAACGTCTTATACCTAGACTGTTTCTGTTTATATTGTGATTTTATTACAGTCTCTAATTTCATGTTTTTCTTTAGATCTGTTTGTGTTGATCCCGATGAATTATTATACTCTAAACGTCGATTGTGTAAAGTTTCGATGTATAACTTATTTTTATGTTATTTATTTATTTTTATTTTTTATTTATTTATTTATTTATTTTGGTTATATCATCATTGGTGTTTCCCCTGTGATTTTACATTTGCCGTATTGGAGTTCGTTGGTTTATTATGTCTCACTTTCTCGCAGGACTTACACGTACCTAACTGATTTTTTTTTAAATTTTATATTCTTATATCCTGTTGCAGCCATTACTTCTCTTATCTACCGTCAAGGAGTACAATCACACATTTCTATAAGTAGCAGTGTAGAAAAAGTGTAAATACGCGGTACTTTTGCCTTAATTCACCCCAAACAAACGTCACCAGCTATATTTAGGGTCACCAGCTATATTTAGCACTGACGGTGATCTCCTCTGTGTTTGGGAACAGTTCGTGTCAGTGCGTTTCAATTGCCCCACAGTGTTTCTTTGGGCTTTGGCAACCGTTTCTGTTTGAGTGTGTCTGTGTGTGTGTGTCATGAGTTTTCTGGAACTGGCAGCAGCAGCAGCAGCAGCAGCAGCAGCAGCAGCTGTCCACGACAAGCCAGAGTAGCGTTGCCTTTTCTGCAGCAGAATCATGGCATCTGACATTCTGCTAGACACTGTTCTCATAATCATGTCATCATGGTGCTATCGCTGACTGAGCGTCAGGACAGATGGAGATGCCGACGACGACGACATTCACCATGTATGTCGGCAGGACATCCTCCCGCTGAGACAAGGCCACATGGCTGCAAGGTACAGACAGATCATCATCATTCTTTTCGTATACTGCTGGTCCTAAGAGTTGACAAGCATTTCATTTTGCCAGTTACAGTTGGGGGAGGGGAGGGGGCGGGGGGGGGGGGGGGGGTGAGTGGTGGGATGTCGCAGAGAGCAACTGTCGCACACCGATAAAATTGCGCACCGAGCTACGGCGCAACACAGGGAAGCCCTGGATGTGACGTCATACCCTGGGATTCCGTTTGTTTGGGGTGAATTAAGGCAAAAGTACCAAAATACGCAATTCATATACACAGGCTTGTCCATGGGAATGGGATTCCCATGGGAAACGTCCCATGGGATGGGATAGAACGGGACAGCAAACATTTTTATTTCCCATGGGACACATGGGACAGTAGCCATGTCATTGCAACTTTTTTTTTTTTTAGACCTTTATAAAGCCTTTTATCCTTCCTTTTTCTTTATATACTTGTATCAATTCTTTATCTCGTGGTGGCACGCCGGATAAATTAATAAATGCGCGCATGCTATCATATTACCAACGTTTCAATACCCATTAAAAAAAAATTACTCTCATTACTTTAAAGAAGATGATGAAGAATTCTTAAACCACATTCCGAATATTGTTCAGATTAAAGGAATGCTGTACATACATAAGAAATTCAAAACATTTTTTTGACAAACTAGAAATTGATGGTACTGTAACTCATTTAATTTTGCTGTTATACTTCCTCCTAGACTATCAGCTGCACAAAGTTATTGTTGATATTGACGAAGAAACTTCCAGCAGCATGATGAAGAAATATTGTCATAACTTTCAGAAAATTATTGGAGAAAAACTTAGGCCATATTGCGGCAGTTCTTTGGCAGTTACTGCAGCATTCCTTACTGGAGTTGACATCAAAGACGAAATAGAAGACATGGTTAAATCAGTTGTTACTAAGAAGAAAGGAAATGTGGACACCAATAAATGGGCCAATGATTGGATCGCTTTTTCTAAGTCTGTTGTTCCAACTGTTATTTCATTCATCACAGATTTAAATCTTTCTTCTGAACCATCTGCTGTATGTGACGTAGCAGGAGTTGTAGAACAAAAGCCGAAAAGTGATTTTGACTTATTTTTTTATCCTCCACCAAACAAAACACTTAAGCTTGATGACCCCAGAAACAAATGCCTTGAAGATGAAGTCACCATGTTTCAAAAATTACGGCAACCAACTTCACAACCATTAAATTATTGGAAAAATGAACATAGGTTTCCACTGCTAACAGCAAGTGCGAAAATTGTCTTGGCCATACCAGTGTCCTCAGCGGCAGTAGAGCACTTATTTAGTGCAGCTGGACTGTTGTTAAGTAAGTTACGAAAGCGGATGTTACCAGCTCTCGTTATAAACTCTGTGTATATCAGATTTGCATGTTAGATGAAAATTGTGGAAATGGTTCAGGGATTGCCTGGATTAACTGAACTATAGTCTGTCCAGAAATGAATGCCGTCATTCACGATCAATTATTTTGAAAACTGTCTGTCACATCCTTATGAAATTTTTCCTGCCGTCTTATATTTACCCCCACCCAAGGAATATGTCTTTGATAGGTCCAAAAGCAACTTACATCATCGAAAGCGGTGACATTTCTTTGATGTTTTGGCGAAAATGTAGTGAATTCACGCTAACAAACTAGTCTTACTGTAAAGCACGACATTTCGGGTAACGACACATGTACAAGGCATAGCAAGATTCGTATGGGAGTGGGTGCAATAAAATAGTAGCTTAAAAGTCGACAGGGTCGACTGCATTGCACCGGGTTTTTATCCCATATGGCTCAGTCTCTTTACACAGCGCGGAAAGCGTCGCACAAAGCACGAACTCCGTAGCTCCAGCGACGACCCTCGGGAGTCTCCGAAAAAATGCACTCGTGAAATGAAGGACGCGGCCCGGAATCGAACATACAACCTTCGGAGCCCGAGTCAGACAACTTGACCACTTCACCACGGAGTCTCCCGAGATGGGTGCAATGTGTAATATTAGTAAAGACATAGAATTTACAGAGGCATGGTGTAAATAACGTGTAAATTGACAGGAAAGTAGAAGGAATATATTTCTTACCTTATTTTTCATTTCCTTCTTTTTTCTTCAGCTGCTGGTTAATACTGTGTACACAAGAATTCATGTTACTAGGATGCATTTAGCTTTTTGTAATGAGTTTGTAAAAGCTTCCTAATAGATGTGCGTTAATGTGCACATGGAGTGACCAGAAATGATTTAGTCATCATGTGTCCATTTTTACGGATCTGTTCAGCTGTCTGTGTAGTTTGTTCACACGTACACATGGGTGACAGACCCGCTTTGAGTCTTCGTGAAACATTGTCTACTCTGCTGTTTACCGTTCAGAGACGGAACATGATTACCTGTTTTGCACTATGAAAATAGTTGTCAGTGTCTCTGTAGTGGGCTTTCTTCTTAACGACCAAGATGTTGGTCCTCTTTTCATTGAAGTTTATAGATTGATTCTAATGCACGTGTGTTGTCCCCTAATTTGACAAAGATTTTGCTCTCGCGTTTCTTGTTATGCTACAATATGTCAGTTTCCACCGCAATATTACTCTTCTGTTGGTATTCAATGCGTTTAATGTGTTTTTTTTTCAATACCAGTTGTTTGTCACCGCTGAGGACTTGAGAAATTATAAATTCATCACTATGAAATACAACCTGTTGCCATTGACATTGTGCTGATGCTGTAATGTTTAGGGCCTGCAATTCGTATGAATAGTTGGAGCAAAATATCCCAGTAAGTGTGCACGTGGATTAAGGTCTGCGATCTGCTCAGACCTTAATCTGTGTCGGACGATTCCAGTATGTTGATGACTGCTCTCGGTTGCATAAAATGCAATGCACACTTTCTCTAATAGTCCTCTTCCTCTTTGAATGTAGTTTTGGCAGCTGCCACTTGTCCTTTAATTTTAGCCCACACAAGTTCTATAGGATTTAAATGAGAATGATACAGCGGAAGTCTCAAACACCTCTTCTATCAACTTTTCGATATGATATTTATTGCTTTTATGCGCCTGATTTACAAGAGACAACAACTGTAGCTTGAAATGTTTCTGGAAATTGTATATTTTCCCTTGGAGCCATACCTTTATTGCTTCCTTTGTGCTCGATGCCGTAGGTGTTTTGTATTCTTGGGCAACAACATTGTGATATGATGCATTGTCCATGATTAGACAAGACGGTCTATCAAGGGATGGAAGTACTGTATTATCATTATGATAATCCCTATTGTCTGTATGCATTGATACGAACACGAGTCCAGCATTCTGTTATGAGTACTACCAGCATGGGATATGACAAAACGCTGTCCTTTACTACTGGGCACATATCGCTGTATCTTTCCATCCACTGATTGCCATTCCTTTTCACTTGTGTGGTGCGCATTGATCCATGTCTCACCCAAATACACTGTCATAATTTTCTTTGCCCATTTCCCTTATTTCATGTAGGTATCTGCTTCTCATGGCTCCTAGATGCGGTTGCTCGCAAAGGATATTTCTACCTCTCTTGTATGTTCTAAAAGTGAAGTCTAATGTCCTTATAATTTCCCACAAATGTGTTTTGGATAGCTCTATGTTATTGTTCTTTCTCAACTAAACCCTAAGTTTTCTTACAAGTCACTGTTTCTTTGGCATCCAGCATTTTTATAATAGCTCTCGTTATGACATCCTTGTCAAAGCCGTCTACAATTGCCTTTCTACCTATCGTTTGCTTATCGCGTGTTGGTTTCATTCCAGATTCTTGCACTCATCGATGAAATGACCGTTTACTCAAACCCAATGCATGCACCGTTCTTTTTTCGGGATTTGTAACAGTATGAAACAGTTTCCTGCGATCAGTTTAATGTCAAAAAATGTGTATACAACTTCATAGCGATACTTTGAAGTGTACACAATTTCACACTCAATCTCACTGAACAATATTCATACATTCAGATGTTAGCGATAAGTGGTAAGATTTAAAAAAAAAAAAAAGAATAATCAGGATTCATGAAAGTACCCACATTTTGACGACACATCTGAACACTCCCATTTTAAACTACGCGGTGTTCTTGACATAAGACCAATCCCGTGAAAAACGTGGAAATTAACCATTCAACGATAATGTTTCCGTCGCTTAAAAAAGTCGCTTAAAAGTCGACAGGGTCGACTTCATTGTACCGGGTTTTATCCCATATGGCTCGGTCTCTTTCCGCAGCACGGAAAGCGTCGCAAAGGCACGAACTCCGTAGCTTTTAGCGACGACCCACAGACGTCACCGAAACATTTAACTCGGAAACCGAAGGGTGCAGCTCGGAATCGAACATACAACCTTCGGAGCGCGCGTTAAACGGCTTGACCACTTCGCCACAGAGACTCCCAAAGGTCTCTTAATGTTTCCGTGTGAATTCGTAATAGTTATAATAATGTGGCCTTCATCTCTGGCCCGTAAATTATATTCCGCATATAAACAAACTTTGAAATCTTCTGTACAATCTCCAGAACAAAATTATTTTTGTTGGGTGGACATAATGATAAGGTTATTTGCTAAATCTCATAATTGTCCCTCAGTTGGTTACTGAGATATGGACTTTTATATAGCGGCAAACAAATGTGAATGCACTATAGTAGAAACAGTCGATCAGCAGGAAATTGATAATGTGCTGAATGAGCAGAGTGGCTCTGAAACAGATTGAGAGTGTCAGAATGACACTGAATTGTCATATTGATATTAAACTTTGTTTTAATAAAATACTCTTGAATATTAAAATTAATACATTCTGTTGTTTTACATGTCGTCCTATTTAGTAAACACTAACCCTAAACTTTCATAAATTTCATAATTTTATTTGAACTGTATTCCATATTAGTATTATCATGGGAATCCCATGGGAATCCCATTGGATGTGCCAAGTAGTAGCGCAGAGAACATGACGCAAAAGAAAGATGGAGCAAAACTCCCGAACCAAAATGTACATAAAACTAGGTGTCAACGTCCTAGATACCTAGGGGAATGAAACTTGAGTTCATACAGGCAACAAACTCCGTTCTGATACTATCTGACATAATTTATTTACAGTAAGCTGGCGAAGAATGGTTTTCGCAGCCAGCTACGTGGCGAACATGATCATAGGAGTTCACAACAAAGCCATCATACATAATCATTACAACAACTCTATCATCTATCTATCGAGTGAGTAACACTCCTAAATACACTTGTGTTCAATCTATCAAGTCCCCCTTAAGTTAAGCCCTGTTGCTTGTTCGATGTCCAGTCGGCGTCTTCCCTCTAACGTGTCTCGGACACGGGCTGTAACTCTCCTCGAGCCTCTCGTGGAACAGGTCATGGCACGCGGTCAGCGTGTCCACGGAGCTGTAGGCGAACTGACCTATGCTTCTCGAAGGCTCTAGACTGTTCGAGCATTCGAGTGTGTCTCCCTTGTATTGGGGTTATGTCCCTTCTCGAGTTCCCTTCTATCTTTATGTTCCCACCGACTCCATGTGAGACTCTGACACTAGGCATCTGACGTAGAAAGGAGATCACGTCAGTTTTGTTTGTCAATAACAACGTACATTCGTATCATAGAGCTTGACTAGAGAGGCAGCACGTTCAAGTCGTCTCTAATTCATAAAGTTATTTACTGGCAGGACAACTTTATTCATGGCTAATACATATTAGAAAGGAGAACCAGAATCGTGGCAGCTTATATATCAGGATAAAGATTTTGGGACAGATGCGGAATCTAGGAATGAGATTGAGAATGTCACACCAGAAGGACACTTCGGTAACCTTGGATGGACAGAAGGACTGAAGGACTGCAATACTAATTTGATAGTTCCCAGTAGCTAGTATGGTCAACAGTTGAATATTTATAATTGATGTTTTCTTACGATCGTCCCGTCTGGAATTTACAGACCCGATCGAAACTTATTGAGATTCATAAATTGTCTGATTGATCACTGCTCAAGAATGTGGGCTAATAAACTTAGCCGCATCAATTAGATTGCCAGCCTTCGAGTGAGTCCTTTTTATTGATGTTCCGTTGATGCTTCTTTGCTGGATCGTTGTCTGCAACATTAGACGGTTTTTGTTCGAGCTTATGTTTTGATGTTATGCCAGATACGACACAGCAGGATGAGACAGGCAAAATGACCGTAGGATGGGATGGGAATGGGATTGAAAAATGTGTCCCATGGACAAGCCTGCATATACAGACCAGATACACTGTTATTGTAATAAAATATACAGTATTTACGAGCAATGGCAAATATTGAAGGAATCAATTTAACTGAAATCAATCGTCATAACATCATAAGTAAAGAAGAGTGGTAAGAAGAAATGGATGACAGAGGAAATTCTATCTTATACATATTATTAAACTATGCAAATACTTAAATGCATTGACTTGTTACTGACTGGTTTCATCAATTTGATGGTGCATTTTGTTATAACTTTCTTCTTTGTAATTGCCATTACTTCTGTTTTTCTATTACTCAGATTAAGCCCTTTGTTTTGGATTTCTGTTGCAATTAATCGTAACCATATAATTTGTGTAACTGCGTTTCATTTTACACGGCCAAAATAATGTCATCAGCATAACGCAGGTTGTTTACTTTATGCCCACCAACAGATGTTCATACAGTATTTCCATTATCTTAAAAGAAGGTAGTTTGCATTGCTTTCCTTCTTGGCATTGACCTTATAGGTCGCTAACGCAGCCTTTGTCTCTGTAAAGAGATCATCCGAGTAATCTTGAAACCATAACCAACAACTGTCAGTCGACTGCTTTCAGCCCTCTCCACCGCCTGCAACTTTGGTTTCACGTGACCCTGGTCGGAGAGCTAAAAGGGTACTCCACCTTTCCCAAGGGCATTCTGTAGCAGGCATCTAACGTCCCCATTGATAAGGGGTGCCCTGTCCGCTGTACCTCAAAGACACATAAAAAAGGTCTGTGTGTGTGTGTGTGTGCATGCATGCGTGTGTATGTGTGTGTGTTTGGGGTGGGGGGGGGGTGGTTTCATGTACTATGGGTTGTAACACAATTTATACATCGTGACATTTTAATGTAAATTATTATATGAAGAAAATATTTTTATTGTAATTACATATTAGGCTTATCAATGTAATGCCTGTAGTGATGATTGCTAAAAACTTAAACAACAAACATTTGTAGCATATTTACTCATGTATATATATAAATATAGAAGTATACATACGGGCTGTCGATAGTTAGTGTTCCTCTGTACCGGATCTCACAAGGGATGTGATCTGACCTGCCATCCCAAATTATGAATTGTTGCATCTAAATAAACTCGCTTTTTTGTAGGCTGATTCTGTTTCTTGTCTTTCCTGAACTGTGACCTCCTTCTGCGACCTATAGAACATAATCAAGTACAAAACAACAACAATTCACTTAAGTGGATAATATGGTGCAGAGGGAATATTATGAAACCCTGAGAGACCTAGTAAACAAATATTCATTCTCTGCTCACACTGGGATTTGAACATTGAATGCGTCACGTGGATGATTCAGAGAATGTGTATTATATTTCCCTCAGTATTGGACCCGGAATCTAGGGGAGACAATCCAATGACGCGGCCATGTTAAGACGTGCCGACGAGTGCAGCGGTGTTTTATCATCATCTTCTGCTGTTGCAGTTAGCTGCCGTGGGGAGTAACAACCGACGTTCCAGTGCCCGAGGCGTGGCACTGGCTAGTATCACTTAGTGTGATTGTATAATGTCTTTGATGTTGTCAATCCATTTTTCGCCTTAGTCGACCTCTTGCTCTCGCATTAGATCTTTTGTGGTGAAGCCCCAGTGTTGATAACTGACGGTGTTGCATTCTAACGAGATGGCCAAACCATTTGATCTTCTACTTTTTAATATATGTTCACAAGGTGTTGATATATAACCACACTTGCTTTTGGCTTTTTGACATTTGATTTAGATTTCTAGATCAACTCTACCATACTCTGACTGTGATCATGCTTCCTAGAGAATTACATTCTTTAATTTGCTTCAGAGGTTTACTGTTTATATCTTCTGCCTCCCCCTCCCCCTTTTTTTTTGCGCTCGATCGCTTTGAGCTAAAGCATAGTCCATAAACGCTACATCTAGTAGCAGTTGACTGAATTTTGCGTGTGGATTAGCTTTCCCTCTTTCCAGTGTCGCCCGCAATCAGGCTAACCCACTCCGATTTCAGAGGTACTTGTAGTTTATGTTCCCAAGTAAAAGACGAGAAGTCAACATTTTAACCAAACTTGCCGGTATTTTGTGTACCAGGTGATCTGTTAACCTGCATTACTTCTGCCATGGTAGTATTTATATTATTAGTTTGTTTATCTGCTGCACGTTGAACTCAGCTTATATTAATACAGTGTTGTAGTCTATCCTCGTCATTGATATTGATGCATGACACGGCAGACGTGGTTGCGGCCTTGTGGGAGCACGTGTACACCTTGGAGGAGCAAATGGATCACCATGGTCTGGCAAGAATGAGACAGCGAACGAACGAACGAACAAACTTTATTTTCAAAGGGTTAAGAATTGGGCACGCAGGCCCGTCTAACGTTCTGCCCTTCTATCACTCTCTTTCGATACATTATTTCATTCACACATCATTCAAGGCTAACAGAGAACAGCAACAATATAAAAGATATGCATTATAAAGGCATGGGCAAAATGCAAACATCTAAACTACACGACACAGTAATATTAGATAATGGTCTGACACTTGTTATTAGCCATGTGGAATATACTGGCCTACCAAAAGGGGACTGGCTGTTATACTAGGGTTTTGTTATTATTATTATCTCTATTATTAAGGGGGAAGATAATCCGTATTGAGATAGTGTTCGAATAATTTGCGGTTATATGAATAGGGATTGGTGATGTTTTTGATTTCTTGTGGAAGATTGTTCCACAGCTGAGCTGCAGAGTACGTTAAGCTAGTTTTGTATAAGTCAATCCTAGGCTTCGGAATGTGTAATATATTTAAACGTTTACTGTGTCTAGCATTATATTTAAACAATGGCCAAAGGTAATTTGGGGCCGATGCAGGATTTTGTGAATTAGTTTAGCTTTATTGAAAAGCAGGCGTTTGCAGAGTGGTAGTAACTGAAGGCGTTTATACAGGCTAGGATTGTCAGATAAATGTGTGCTATAAATTAGACTCAAGGCCCGTTTCTGGAGTGAGTAAAGTCGCTTGGTGTTTGAATTAGAACAACCGTCCCAAATTGTAGAGCAGTAGTCAAAGTGTGTCTGTATATGAGAAGTATAGAATAGTTTCCTTGTGTCCTCATCAAGGAAGTTTTTAATTTTGGCGAGTTGGTAGACTTTTTTCGCTGTTTGTTTAATGAGCGCTTGAACGTGGGAATTAAAGGTTAGGTTTCTATCAATGATTAGGCCTAATGTTTTGTGCTCAATTACACTTTCTACTGGCATGTTATCGATGTGAAGTTGATGTGACGTGTGTGAGCTTAGAGTTTGAAGTTTTTGTCTGGTTGTTAATAACATTGATTTTGTTTTAGTGATGTTAATTTGCATACGGTTTGAATAGCACCCAAGTGAACACACCCCTGTATCACTCCTGTAATGACTGTGAGGATATTTGACACCCCTCTTATTTTCTTAGTGCACTTTGGCTATGGTGGTATATGGCTATGATAGTTTCTAGTAATTATCCTTATATCCTGTATCTCCCAAGGATGGAACAAAAGATACCCATCTGTCTGCTCTATCAAAAAACCTTTTCCTGGTCTACAAACACAGTTTGCTGTTTATTGTTGTATTTTTAGCTCCTGTTAAAATGTTCATATTATGAAGCCAGTAATGGTAACCATGTTTGTTGTATGTCAACCAGTCAATCAGTCATGTTTCTCCACACTGAAGTTTGGCTGTAATGAGTCTCCAACACTCTCTGCCCTGTGTCTACATGGAGGACGCGTGCATATATCTTCCAGTTCAGCTCACAAATAACGTCTTGTCCATTTCTTTTTAGAACATCCTTGAATAAACACCTATGTCTATATTTTGGACACGTTATGCGAAGTCATAAACAGGAGAATCTCGTGTGAATTGGCAAGAGTGAGGGGAAAAGATCAAGGGGGAGACATAAAAGTAAATATTTGGATGGTTTGGCCACATGGCATGATAGAGACGAGAACACGGAGCTGATTCACGACTCTGGTGATACTGTAACATGGCTAATCATGACCGCCCACGCTTATGGGCATGGTATGGCATGGCACACGTTGATGGTGATGGTGTCTATTTATCTAGCCCAAGTAGCGTAATTGTCTGACTTTGATCTTCGCCGGTAATGTCGTCTTCGATCACAGTTGTTGTAAGCTTCGATTGTAGAACCACACATCAGCTTCAGTTGTATTTGTCATGATCCTTGTTTCTGCGTCATGCAGTAATGAATAAATGTAACACTTGGTCACTTTTAATTGTAATTTGTAACATTAGCTTAACATAGACATGAACAATGGACTATTGACCTAGTGGACAGACAACTACGCAGCATATTAAATACTAATGAGTGTGTTCACTGAGTATCAATATTATGTTCACAGTCAGCTTACAAATAAAATAAGTGGTGGAATCTTAGAGTTCACAGAGGTCAGATTGGGAATAGCACACATGCTAACCAACCAAGTCATCAGGTGAAGATGGTGATCTAAGCTAGTTCTGTTTAACGATATGCACACTGTGATGGCGGGTACCGCGGTAGTGGCGCGGCTAAGTGCTCGCCTGCGCGAGCAGTGCCCATGGGTTGGGTCATCCTCGGGATGGATTCGAGCTTTTAAAATTAACCTAAGCTCTTATGTCGACCCAGCCAAAAGTGAGTACCAGAAAATATCTTTGGAAGTTAAGATCGTGATCAATATCACACCAAAAGAACGCACACGCACGCTCGCACGCACGCATGCACGCACAAACACACACACCCACACACACATGCAAGCAACACACACACACACACACAAGGATCAGCGTTTCGTGACTCATCTTAGTTTCCCACAATGTGGAAGCATTGATTTGACGGCAATGACAAGAGCTGGTCAGAGATAATGATACCCCGTGTTGCCCCTTGTCTAGCGTGGTGATGACAGACTACAATACCAAACTACCTGTTCTCCAAATTGCATAGTTGGTTTTCAGGAAAGATCTAGATGTGTTTCTGGCTATCTGTCTGTCTCTCTCTATCTGTCTATCTATTCATCTACCTACCTATCGGCATACATACCTAACCTGCTTACCTACAACATATATATATATATATTATATTATATCCATCCATCCATCCATCATGTGCCATGCCGATAAGCGTGGGTAGTCATGTTCTGCCATTTCACTCGATTACCAGAGTCTTGGATCAGCTCAGTTTTCCTGTCTCGACCATGCCACGTGGCCAAGCCATCCAGGTATTTACTTCTCGGTCTTCCCCTTGGTCTCTTCCCTTCGATCTTGTCAGTCGTCACCAAGTCGGATTGTCTGTCTCTACGTTTTATAGTTTTTTTTTTATCGTTTTATAGGTCGGTCTGTCACTCTGTCAGTTCCTCTCTAAACGACGAGAATATTATGTTTTGTTAAAATCTTAATCTGGCCATGTTATGCACTGATAAAAACATAAAGTAGGCATCAACAAACAATTTGTGAGTATTATGAAGAACTATAGTCTAACATCTTAGAAGTAACGATTTAATGAAGAACTATAGTCTAACATCTTAGAAGTAACGATTTAATGAAGAACTATAGTCTAACATCTTAGAAGTAACGATTAATGAAGAACTATAGTCTAACATCTTAGAAGTAACGATTTAATGAAGAACTATAGTCTAACATCTTAGAAGTAACGATTTAATGAAGAACTATAGTCTAACATCTTAGAAGTAACGATTTAATGAAGAACTATAGTCTAACATCTTAGAAGTAACGATTTAATGAAGAACTATAGTCTAACATCTTAGAAGTAACGATTTAATGAAGAACTATAGTCTAACATCTTAGAAGTAACGATTTAATGAAGAACTATAGTCTAACATCTTAGAAGTAACGATTTAATGAAGAACTATAGTCTAACATCTTAGAAGTAACGATTTAATGAAGAACTATAGTCTAACATCTTAGAAGTAACGATTTAATGAAGAACTATAGTCTAACATCTTAGAAGTAACGATTTAATGAAGAACTATAGTCTAACATCTTAGAAGTAACGATTTAATGAAGAACTATAGTCTAACATCTTAGAAGTAACGATTTAATGAAGAACTATAGTCTAACATCTTAGAAGTAACGATTTAATGAAGAACTATAGTCTAACATCTTAGAAGTAACGATTTAATGAACAACTATAGTCTAACATCTTAGAAGTAACGATTTAATGAAGAACTATAGTCTAACATCTTAGAAGTAACGATTTAATGAAGAAACTATAGTCTAACATCTTAGAAGTAACGATTAATGAAGAACTATAGTCAACATCTTAGAAGTAACGATTTAATGAAGAACTATAGTCTAACATCTTAGAAGTAACGATTTAATGAAGAACTATAGTCTAACATCTTAGAAGTAACGATTTAATGAAGAACTATAGTCTAACATCTTAGAAGTAACGATTTAATGAAGAACTATAGTCTAACATCTTAGAAGTAACGATTTAATGAAGAACTATAGTCTAACATCTTAGAAGTAACGATTTAATGAAGAACTATAGTCTAACATCTTAGAAGTAACGATTTAATGAAGAACTATAGTCTAACATCTTAGAAGTAACGATTTAATGAAGAACTATAGTCTAACATCTTAGAAGTAACGATTTAATGAAGAACTATTGTCTAACATCTTAGAAGTAACGATTTAATGAAGAACTATAGTCTAACATCTTAGAAGTAACGATTTAATGAAGAACTATAGTCTAACATCTTAGAAGTAACGATTTTAATGAAGAACTATAGTCTAACATCTTAGAAGTAACGATTTAATGAAGAACTATAGTCTAACATCTTAGAAGTAACGATTTAATGAAGAACTATAGTCTAACATCTTAGAAGTAACGATTTAATGAAGAACTATAGTCTAACATCTTAGAAGTAACGATTTAATGAAGAACTATAGTCTAACATCTTAGAAGTAACGATTTAATGAAGAACTATAGTCTAACATCTTAGAAGTAACGATTTAATGAAGAACTATAGTCTAACATCTTAGAAGTAACGATTTAATGAAGAACTATAGTCTAACATCTTAGAAGTAACGATTTAATGAAGAACTATAGTCTAACATCTTAGAAGTAACGATTTAATGAAGAACTATAGTCTAACATCTTAGAAGTAACGATTTAATGAAGAACTATAGTCTAACATCTTAGAAGTAACGATTTAATGAAGAACTATAGTCTAACATCTTAGAAGTAACGATTTAATGAAGAACTATAGTCTAACATCTTAGAAGTAACGATTTAATGAAGAACTATAGTCTAACATCTTAGAAGTAACGATTTAATGAAGAACTATAGTCTAACATCTTAGAAGTAACGATTTAATGAAGAACTATAGTCTAACATCTTAGAAGTAACGATTTAATGAAGAACTATAGTTCTAACATCTTAGAAGTAACGATTTAATGAAGAACTATAGTCTAACATCTTAGAAGTAACGATTTAATGAAGAACTATAGTCTAACATCTTAGAAGTAACGATTTAATGAAGAACTATAGTCTAACATCTTAGAAGTAACGATTTAATGAAGAAACTATAGTCTAACATGCTTAGAAGTAACGATTTAATGAAGAACTATAGTCTTAACATCTTAGAAGTAACGATTTAATGAAGAACTATAGTCTAACATCTTAGAAGTAACGATTTAATGAAGAACTATAGTCTAACATCTTAGAAGTAACGATTTAATGAAGAACTGATAGTCTAACATCTTAGAAGTAACGATTTATGAAGAACTATAGTCCTAACATCTTAGAAGTAAACGATTTAATGAAAGGAACTATAGTCTAACATCTTAGAAGTAACGATTTAATGAAGAACTATAGTCTAACATCTTAGAAGTAACGATTTAATGAAGAACTATCGTCTAACATCTTAGAAGTAACGATTTAGATGAAGAACTATAGTCTAACATCTTAGAAGTAACGATGTAAATTGGCAACAGCATATCCAACTGATGGAAACAGAGACAAAGATGTGGTAATAATACCGTACATCTCAAGAAACTAAGAAACAGAATTATCAAAACATAATATCTCAATAAATTAAAGCGAGTGATATATCAAGTAAGGAAAATTATGTGAAACTTGTTTGTCAAACACTTAGTTGATAAACGCAAACCACAAAATGCGATAAAAATAAAACAAATAACTGTAACGTCTCAGAGAGCCGGTTTATGATAGGCAGAAGGCAGAAGGCAGATACGTTATCAACTAATGTCCTTAAGGTTACTGCGCATGGCACTTAGAGGACAATTATAAAATTAATAGAAGAGGTTTTTTTTGTTGCTCGCATATCCTTTACAGGACATCGCTGTCAACATCAGCATCTTTCAGCTGATTGTTGATTGCTTTGCAAGATTACGCTCAGTAGTTTGCCATTGCTTTCTGAGCGGCCGGCTCACATACGCCGTAAGTTACCGACACGGCGAAAACCGCTACCGATTCTCGCGCACGTCACATTACTCACGAGAGTATACGGGATTACGGAGAAAGACGTTAAACACCTCAGCCAAGGAGACAGGCAATAGCAGAGTACGAGTCTTTAAATGTGTTAATTAGATGTGAATCATTAAAATGTGTAAATTGGAAGAGAATCCTTACAATGTGTTAATTAGATAAGACATACAGAATATTTGTCTATTTAAATGCTGATGTCAATGTGACTGAGGCGAAGATAGATATAAGTGGTAAAACTAAAACAGTGCAAGTACATGATATTTTAATCTATGAAATATTACAATTAATAGCATTTAGATTACAGGCCTTGTCCACGTCAATTTGGGGTCAACTGTTTCCGGGTCCGGTCAAGGATATGCACTACTGACGAGCTCAAACGAGAGCGAAACTCGAGTCTATTGCTTCCAAATTGACGTGGTGTCACAGCCTCACATAGGGGCGGTAACCAACATAAAGTAAGAGATAGTGGCGAAGGGCTAAAACTCCCGCTCAAGGGAAAGAAGTGAGTCACTCGAAGGCTTGAGTGATCCAGAGCCTTCTCGAAGGACTGGTCAGTGTGTCCACTGTCCCGTGGACACTGATGTGGCCCGCCGATTGCGGGGTTCACGAGAAACTCGGACAGAGTTACCACCCGTGTCGGATTGCGACACGTGTGAAACGGCAGAGACAGACTGGACATCGGAGAAGCAACAGGGCTTACCTTAGGGGGACTTGATAGTTCAGACCCATGTGTATTTAGGGGTCGTAGACATATGCTAGATAGTTGCTTAGAATTGTTTGTTATAATCATGTGTGATGCAAACCTCTGTGATACGCAACTTGTCAAGTGCGGGCTTGTTAAAACCCACTGTATATATCATATAAATAAATGTTGCTATATTGTATCTAACGGAGTTGTTGTTGCCTGTTTGAGCCCGAGTTCAGATCCCCTAGAGATCTAAGACTGTGACACGTGGACAAGGCTTTAGGTTCGTACCGGAATACGATCAGCGTTGCCAGTTGTGGGTTGTGCTCGATATTTAAATCTCAAATCCCGAAACAACCAAATAAATCAATTTGATTATTGCTCGCTGGACTTAAGGCGGCCTGGTGTCCCTTTCCAGCCGAGAAGACCTGATCATTCGGGGCCACATCGAATGACGGACGTCAGTCGCAGCGATCGGACAAATTTTGAGCTACAACCTACGATGGGTGACGTTGTGATATTCTAGTGTGAGAATTTGGTTGCGTCTAGAATGTACCGCATGGTCTAGTGGTTACACACCCGCGTCACACGTCAGTGATCCGGGTTTTGTTTCCGGGTCCGGTCAAGGATATGCACTACTGACGAGCTCAAACGAGAGCGAAACTCGAGTATAGTGCTTCCAAATTGACGTGGACACGGCCTTAGGTTCGTACCGGAATACAATCAGCGTTGCCAGTTGTGGGTTATGCTCAATCTTTAAATCTCAAATCCCGAAACAACCAAACAACGAAGTTTTATTAACAAAATATAACTGCAGGAAAATACCCACTGCAAATAAATTAGTCATCTCATCTCATCTCATCAGGTTCCTCTTGTACGTTGCGGTGTTGAGGTGAAGTATAAATAGCGGGAGACTGCCCGCTTTTGGGCTTCATGTATCGATATTCCCATGGACTCTGCCTTTGCTCCGCCCATCCTTTAAGTGATCGGCTTCTTTCTCTGCTTCCATTTGGTCTCTATATCATTGCTTGTTGGCTCGCCATAGAGGTCCGGACTCCCTATGGTCGGATGTTTGCCCTAAACCTGCGACTGGGCTAGTAAGCCGGCAGGGGATTTTCATACTGCTCGTAGAATAACTAAGAAGAATAAATTCGTCATTGTGGTGCCTATTTATATAGTAAAACTCATGATCGAAAAATCATACTTGAAAAAGATTAGATTATGGTCAGATTATGTGAAATACCTTTATGATGATACCAGAGAACAGTATGACATTCAAAATAATAATGAAAGACGATCAAGTTTTAAGATGAAGGTTCAGAATGCTCTTAACCGTATGAAAACTGGCAAGATCCCCGGTTCAGACAACATCGCAACAGAAAAGATCAATGTCTTATAAGAATATGGAATAGACCAAGTCTACCGGATGACTGTTGAACACAATATATGATACTGGTGATACTACCTCCTGAAATATGTAATTCTATATTTATTGCAATCCCAAAGTAATCAGGAGACTTAGAATGTGATCAACACCGAACAGTTAGTATAATGAGCCACATCACGACGAGTTTGCTAAGAATTATCATGCAATGAGTTGGGAAGAAAATACAAAAAAAAACAACAACAGAAGAAGTGCAATGTGGGTTTGTAGAAAGCAAATGTACAATTAAAGCTGTTATTATGCTGAGAACATTAATTGAATGTTCTATAGAAGTAAACTTTGCTTTATTGATTACACAAAGGCTTGTGATAAAGTAAAAAATGTCAACATGAAAAAGATGCTTCAAGATCTGAAATTGATGGGAAAGACCTTAGACTTGTAAAAAACATATATTGGAAACAACAAGCTGCCATAAAGATTGATAATGAAGTAGGTCACATTCAGCCTATTAAAAGATGTGTGAGACAGGGACGTGTAATGTCTCCAGATCGTTTGTCTCTGTACAATGAAAACAATTTCAGAAACGTAGAAGATATAAAAGGAATCATAATTGGGGGATGTAACATCAATAAAATTAGATATGTGGATGATACACTATTGATTGCAGACAATGAGCAGAATCTGCAACTTTTAGTAGATGCAGTTTTTGCACACAGTGAACAACTATGGTTAGAATTAAATTGTAAGAAGACACAGATTAATAGTCGTCACTAGGAAGAATGAGATACCAAAATGTAATGTACAAGTAAATGGGAATATTCGTAAACAAGTGAATCGATGGGACTATCTTGGAATAGTCATAACATCTGATGGGAGATCTCTTGCAAGAGATTAGAACAAGAAACACCATGGCGAAGGTAGCCCTTTGCAAGATGAAAAATATACTGACCAATAAAGAGATGTCAATTGCAACAAGAGAAAGAGTGTTCAGGTGCTACATAGAACCTGTAATTTTGTATGGATGTGAAGCATGGACAATGAGCAGACAAGCGGAAAAACATCGGATGGCTGTGGAAATGTGGTTTCTGAAGAAAATGCAAAGAATACTTTGGACAGACAAACAAAACCAATGACCAAGTCCTACATGAAACAAATGAATTCGTAGAATGATTAGATAAATTAGACGTATTTTAATTAGATTAGATTAAATTAGACGTAATTAGACTTGAGCATAGCCTACGATGGGTGACGTTGTAGTATTCTATTATGATAATTTGGCTGTGTGTCCAACGTGTGCCGCGTGGTTACACACCCGCTTCACACGCCAGTGATCCGGGGCTTGTTTCCGGATCCGGTCAGGGTTATGCACTACTGACGAGCTCAAACGAGGGCGAAACTCGAGTATAGTGCTTCCATATTGACGTGGATAGGCCTTAGGCTCATACCAGAATACGATCAGCGTTGCCAGTAGTGGGTTGTGCTCAATATTTAAAATTAGATGTAGACAGCCAAAGTTTTTTGGTCACGTTATGAGAAGAAATAAATTGGAGAACTTGTTGGCAACTGGCAAGATCGAGGGGAAGAGAACACCGGGAAGGCAGATACGTAAATACCTGGATGGCTTGACCACGTAGTATGGTCGAGACAAGAACACTGAGCTGATCCACGACTCTGGTGAACGAGTGAGATCGCAAACCATAACCGCCCATGCTAATCGGCATGGTACATGATAATGATGATTTAGATAGTAGACGGGATAGGGATGTACTCATACCAGAGGAGAAGTAAGGCCCCTCCTTTCCTGCGCTAGCTTACCGGACAGACACCTTTGGGTCCTGTTTATCCCCCGATCAGGGTTACGTTCCAGTTCAAGGCGTATCCGTGACGAGGAACTGCATGACTGTGGAAAGCACAAGTCGATAACGGAGGCAGTCAAGCTGTTGCAGGGGAGGCGCTTGGTTGATGGACATCTTGTCCTGAGCTTCTTTCACAGCACGAGGGCACTGCTGAGATGACTGTGTGTAAACCCTTGCATACACTACATCTAATATGGTATAAACCTTCCTTTCTAAGAATCATCACTGGAGCTACTGAGTACGTGTTCTGCGCTTGATATCATCTTCATCTGTCAGTATAGATGGAGTGAAGAAAAGAAAGCGAGGGAATGAAGAGAAAATAAGGCATAGAAATAGAAGGGCGGGTTTCAGGAGAGTAAGGAAAAAGACACAAAGCTTGGATTCAAATATATAAGATTTTGCTATTGGAATTATCACAGTGCCAGGCAAATAGGGCATGTACTGGGGAAGCATTTTTACGACTTTGATGTCATCATGTTGCAAGAATTGAATGGGGATTATGACCAGTGCCATGGACTATGGCAGTCACATCAATCGGATTGGACGGGGAGACATGGGCAGCGTCTGCTTGTGAAGAAGGGATAAAAAACATTAGGTTCTAGACCTAAGTCAGTGGAATAACAATGGCAAAAGAGATTCAGGGCTATACATATAGAGTATGTGGGTCTAAGCTGGAACTCAATAACAATATACGCCGCGGTAGATTCTTTTGTCACAAAGAAACGGTGGGACTGGCTTACGGAGCTGGAGAAGTTCCCGGGCAGTAGGCTTCTCATTTGTGAGGGATTTGAAGGCACGAAACAGACAGTGGGACAATTCTGGGGAAAATCGACAGGGAAATGCCCTTGCAGAAGTCATAGTAGATTCAGAAGTAGTCTGCATAAACGATTGGGAGGCCACCGACAATGGGGATGAGGCCTTGTTGATGCAGACAGGGCTATTGCTTGCTTGCTTGTGTTCGCTGGCTGTGAACTCCAGCATGAAGTCCTGTATGCCGGATGTCCAACATCAGTGTGATGTCATACCGGACCTGTGGTTTGCGTAAGTATCCGTTGTCCCATGTCTGGCTTATTGGTGTGCAGACTGGTGGTTTCTCGCCGTGCAGGCAGACACTCTCCGACTTTGGAGGAATCAACGATCCTATTGACTTTAGCCAGGACCCCAAAGGGACCTGTTGCTCAGGACGCGTCAATAGGTCTTGGCCAGTATAGAACCCAGCCCTGGTGCCTTGGAAACACCTCTGCGTCCTACAGGGCTATAGACCTGGCATATGTTACTCGGTCGGCTGTATTGGGTGTAAAATAGACTGTCTTGGAGGATCGTAGGAGTGACCATCTACCCTGGCCACAGTAATTTATAAGTCCAACACGGATAAGGCAGTGAGAAGACGTAAGCCCTTAAATCTAAGGGGAAAAACGCAATTCTGGGACCCCTCAGACAGAAGGCATGCAGTGTAACTAGCAAACCTATTTATGCGCAGCCTCTATGGTGTACGTCTGAGGCAGAACGGGCCATGGACATAAAATAAAACGGCAGTCAAACAGTTACAGAAAGTACGGTGGACACTTCAAAGCTCACATACAAAGTTCGAAAGAAAAGAAAGCTAAGATGGAGGAATTCAAGCGCTGTGCAGCAGAAAACAAACGGTGCGAAATGGAAACACTTTATGAATGCTGTTGGAGGAGATAAGACACCGGAAATTTCTGGAAAATTCACAATCAGATGCAAAGGAAAGGTAGTGTTGCCATAGTAGATACAATATACAGAGATATTGGTTCACCTTTGACAATAGACAAAGAGAAAGAGGAAGCTTTCCTGCGGTGGTTTATAGCAGACATCAGAAAAATGTGGTGGGTTGGGAGGGGGGGGGGGGGGTTATTGGGCAGAATATACCATCAGAGAAGTGTGCATACTTGAGAAGATTGGCAGAGCAGGGAGTGGGTCAGAGTGCTGAATATAAAGTCAAACGTGTGTGGGGTTATCATCTCATTGGGGCCATGTGTGTAATGTGTAGGGAGTGGCCAGCAGGAGCTACGGAAGTAGAAATTAAACAATTAATTCATGACTACTCTCGTCCTGGCGATGTGATTATCGATACCAATGGCTCTGTTATAAGAGACCAAAAAGTGACTGGGGATTCATAGCAAAAGCAAATAGTTAATGTTGTGTAAAGGAGAGTTTGGCACATGATACCACAACTTCTAGTCTGATAATGGAAGTGGAGGTTGTTACTGCAGTTTTCCGCTGGTTGGATAACAAACTGTATAAGCATGTTGTGATTGTAACTGACTCAAAACGCATGCTTTCAAAGGTGAAAACTGGCATCCTTCGTGCAGAATGGCATGTACAGATTCAAAGATTGTGAGCATTCGCTGAATCTTTTATCCAGGGCACTCTGGTGTAGTTGGAAATAAACATGCAGACATATTGGCTGGCATCATTAAGGTGTGTGTGTGGGGGGGGGGGGGAGAGGGGGAGGGGGGAATTATATGGGTGAGTGAGTAGCTGGATGTGCGTGTGTCTGTGGATATTGCAGCTGTCTGCCTACGCTGTGGTTTAATTGATTGATTGATTTAGGAACCGACACCACAGCATTCGGGGCATTCCCATAAGTGCTCCGTCCCCATTCTCAGCAGCCAGCGAAGAGTTCCAACACTAATAGTACCAGTAGCAATCTGATTATATGTCCGTCTCGCCTTTCCTCTGAGCGTCGATCGTCGGCCAGATCCCCTCGTCACCCCTCGCTGTCTCATTCTTGCCAGACCATGGTGATCCATTTGCTCCTCCGAGGTGTACACGTGCTCCCACAAAGCCACAACCACGTCTGCCTTATCATGCATCAATACAATACAAAAAGTTTTGCAGAGCCAGCCAATCTGTCCGCCTGTTCATTCCCCAGCACACCAGCATGCCCCGGAGAAATGATCCAGACGATGCTTGTCACCCGTGACTTCCGAAGCGAAGCAAGTCACTCTGCACGAAGCTTGCTTGTCCTCACCCTACTCAGCATGCTTTCTGAGTCAGTTACAATCACGATGTGTGTGTGTGTGTGTGTGTGTGTGTGTGTGTCGTATTCTCCATCCAGCGGAAAGCTGCACTGACCGTATCCACCTCCATTCTTAAGCTAGATGTTGTGGTATCATATGCCAGGCTCTCCTGCACTAAACAGCGACCATTAGCTTTTGCTAAGAACCCCCAGGCACTTCTCCTGCTTCTAAACACTGAATCATCTCCCCAAGATGTAAGAAGGACAACACTCTCTCCAATAAGTGTTCAAGTGCTGTATATAAACTATACTGTTATGCCACGTGAAACATGATGAACCAAAAGATACGTTGAGGAATATCCAATGGGGGTGGAAATGTGGTTACTGGGGGAAAATGCAAAGAATACCAAGGACAGACATAAAAACCTACGATACAGTTCTTAAAATCATACATGAAAACTGTAAACTCATTTGAGAAGTTAGACATCAACAGTCAAGTTATTTTTGGCATATTATGTGGAGAAATAAACTCGAACGGACGATACATCAATAACATTAGATACGCAGATGATTCAGTCTTGATTGCAGACAATGAACAGGACCTGCGAAATTTAGCAGATGCGGTTGTTGCACACAGTGAACAACTGGGGTTAGGATTGAATTGTAAGAAGACAGATTATGGTCGTCACTAGGAAGGAAGAAATACCACAATATATTATACAAGTAAATTGGCATATTCTTAAACAAGTGAATCGGTACAATTATCTCGGAACAGACATAACATCTGATGGGAGATGCCTTGAAGAGATTAGAACAAGAATTGCCATGGCGAAGGTAGCCTTTTGCAAGATGAAAAACATACTGACTGTAACAAGCTATGGGGAGGGTCCCATAATGTCCCGTCACAATATTTCAAACTTATTCTTTTGCTCTGGCTGGGGATAGGTCTTTGCTGCCAACCCTCATCCGTTCCCCGGACTTACTGTCACTCTATCTTTCGACCTCAGGGTTATTTCCTGCAGTGTATTTCTGGCTGACACACACGTAACATGACGATCGTCTCAGTCACTATAATTTGAATTTAATACCGTAATAAAGACAAAACAGAAGAACACCAAGACAGATAAACCTAAACAAGTCCAGAAAACAAAACTGATGAGATAACTCTAGTCCAGAAATGAATCCAGAAAACTCTGAACATCATCTAGCACAGATCTTGAAATTGTCCAGTCATTTCACAACTGCCTCACCGGGCAAAGGTTCCCGTCTCTCTATCCAGCGTCGGTTGTTCGAACAACAGCTTCCAGGTTTCTTAGGTCACCACGATATAGTCAGTAATTTGGTCTGAGAAAGTGCCATGTGATCACTGGGCACAATTGAGGTTGGGAACCAAAGTCATGATACCAGATTGGGTATTGGGAATGAATCAGAGTCTTTCGCTGTCCCGGACAAGGATGGGAATTGACGTAGGTCCAAACCGCCTCATCCACAAACGCTCGACCTTCAGTCACTAAGAAGACTTGAGTTGGCTGTTGTGTCACTCATTACATTTTTGTAACGCCTCTCCAGTTATATTAGAAAAAACACATTATACCTGGTATGTCCACTGACTTGCCCTGGCTTCATCATGTGCTTATAAGTTTGGGCATAGAAGCCTTGTCAAGTCCTTCCACCACACTTTACTGTAAACACTCGACCTTACGTCGTTGAGAAGACTTCAAAAGAAGGACCCTGTAGATAACAAAAGTCAAGTGAGAGATCAAGCTGACTCATGCCCCACACATTAGTTATGCATTTCGGCTTACCACGATAAATAGATAAGTGGCTTGCTTGAATGAGTCTGACCTGTCAGGTAGCCACTGGATTGGCTACGTCCTGGCTTGAGCAGACCTCCAACTTGTAGACGTCCTGTCGGCTACCCTATGCCCCCTGTTGCATATAAGACTCACTCTCCACACTCATACCCTGCCTTTATTATTGTTGGGCACATTCGTTTCCCAGCTTCTCTCATCCTTGCAAACCATGCCTTTCTCACGACAAATATCTTGTGGTGTGGTGTGCCCAGTAATCTGTGTGTTTCTCCCCCTTAACTAATATTATAGTAGTGGGGTTTGTATGGCACGCAGCGTAGTTCCCCATTCCCAGCAAGAATAGGAAAGAAGATACTGCCACTTCCGGCCGCTGCTCTTGTCTGAGCTGTCGCCGCAATGTACCGGCAGTGCCTCACATAACACGTAGATTCAGAGGAATGCAGGTTCTCTCAATGAGAAGTTTAGTTATATTCCCCCATGTCATCCTATCGACTAAAAGACGAAAGAGATAGCACCGTGGATAGCCTCTTCCGGCTCAAGAAGATAGATCATAGCATACCGTAGCTATCTGATGTGCTTATATTTAAATGAGAGATGCTACTAAGTAGAGGTAAGCCGTAGGAAGAAAGATAGCACACGTCTATCGGCTGCCAAGAACAAGCGATATCATTTGGGACATCTTTATTGTTCAGATTTGTTCCTTGGCGATGTCAAGAACAGAACGCCTAACTAGATTGGCCAACGGTCAACCCACTCACAATATGGGCATGACCGGCTTTTCGCCAGTTCGTTTCACCAGTTGAGACAACAGAGATTTATAGGCCAAGTTTTGGCTGGACCAAAGAAAACCCAAGTTTACCTTTTCATTCCACCAGTAGGAGACCTTTTAAAATGTCTCAATCTTTAACTTGAACTCTTGACATTCGGCAGTGGGTAGCGATCAGTAGAAACGGACATGAATTCTCCAGAAGCCGCACAAGTGCGCATTTGGCGCAAGGTGCTCCATCGGGTCTACCCGAAAGAAAAGACCCATATCTACTCGCTCCATGTAAAGATTGTGTTAGGAAGGTAACCCAAAGAACTATCTCTCATGGAGATTGAGCGAACAAGGGAACTGAGAGCTTCCGAAAGCCGTTTCCCCCTGTTTACCCAAAAATAAAAGAAGGCATGAGGACATGAGCCATTGGCGTTTCACCACATAGGCTCCATCTTAAGAAAGTCGAACCCTACGAACTTTCTACTGCCAGAGGTTCTGTTCGAATGGCCCCACCCTCACATTCAACCATAGGATGCCGTGATAGGAAATCCGCTCCCACATTCTCCCTTCCTGGGATGTAATCGACCGTGAACTGATAGGGTTGTAGGAGTAATGACCATCTCATTAACCTCGCGTTCAGTTTCTTAGAAGTTGCCAAAAAGGTCAGAGGTTGATGGTCGGACTGCACTTTGAACGGTACTCCATACAGATAAGGTTGAAATTTCTGTACCGCCCACACTAGAGCCAGACATTCCCGTTCGACTGTGGAGTAATTCCGTTCGGCAGATAACAGTTTTCTACTTGCATACGCCACCGGACATAGCACCGAAGCATCATCTCGCCCTTCCTGCAACAAAGTTGCCCCAATCCTTATGTTACTCGCGTCGGTTCTTAGAACACACGTTTTCTCCAAATTTGGGAGTTGCAGGACTGGCCTATCCGCCAAAGCCTGTTTCAGCCTCCCATAAGCTTTTCCACAGCTCGGGGTCCAGATTATAAGATCTGGCGTTTCTTTCTTCAGGGTCTCGGTTAACGGCGCCGCAATTTCGTTGAACCTCGGAATAAATTCTGGTAAAACCCACACAGAGACAAGAAAGACCTAACATCTTTTTGGGATTTAGGACGGGGTGCGAGACGGACCTTCTCCATATTCTTTTCTTCCGGTACCAGTCCCCCTGGGGTAATAGTATATCCCAGAAATTCCAAGGATTGATAGCCAATCATGCATTTGGCTGGACGGGCGGTTAACCCTTCCTCTTTTAACCTTTTGAAGATCTGTCCCAAGGACTTCAGGTGATCACTCAGATTGTCAGACGCGCTGAGAATATCATCCATAAACGAGACCACAGAGGGATCCTTTAAAGGCTCTAATAACATTCTCATCATGCGAGTGAACACACTGGGCGCATTGCTCAGCCCAAATGGCATCACCTTGAATTCGTAATGCCCGCTCGGAGTACTGAAGGCGAGCAAGGGGCGAACCTCGGGTTTCACAGGGATCTGATAATATCCCCTGCTTAGATCAATTTTCGAAAAGTACTTTGCCTTATTTAGTCTGACAAACAGTTGATTTGTGTTCGGTAACGGTTCAACTTGGAATGTCGTACATCTGTTTAAATGCCTGTAATCAATACATAGGCGGTGCTCCCCACTGGGCTTCCTCAACAAGACAACCCCGGCATTATAAGGAGAAGTCGAAGGAGTGATGATGTCATCGTCCAGACGCTTCTGGATTTCAGCTTCCAGGGCCTTCTCTTTCGAAAAGGGCACTGGATATATTTTTTGGCGAACGGGGTCTTGGGTAGTCAGAGTCATATCAAACTCGACTAACCCTGTTCGCCCTGGCCGATCGGTAAGAATATGCTGATGGGACTCCAACAAACGGATGACTCGGTCTGTTTCTTCAGCCGACAAATCAGGATTAATATGTACATCCCTATAGGTTTCCCCAGAGTGTAAAGGATACTCCCTATCCGCGTCTTCGCCCGATTCAGTTTCCATCGCGACCGCCATAGTCATAAGTGGGAGAGAAGTACCATCAGATCGTTCTTCATACTTTTTGAGGAGGTTAATATGGAAGATTTTGGATTTCCCCCTGATCTGGATGGCATAGTTGGTTCGGGACACAACCCTTTCCACCGGGAAAGGCCCCTGCCAACCAATCTCGAGTTTATTGGAACCCACTGGAAGTAACAACAGAACCCGATCCCCCACTTTAAGAGACCTATCTTTCGTCCTTCTATTGTAGTAGGCCGCGTGTCTCTTTCTGGCCGCCCTCAGATTCTGAGCTGCCAAAGCCCAACCCGTCTGGAGTTTCTTCTTTAACTCTTCGACGTATTTATATGAGGATACAACTTCTTCGGAAGTTTCTTCCTCTGTCCAACATCTCAATAGGGCTTCTAAGAGACCCTTGATAGGCTTCCCGAATAGTAGAGTGGCTGGTGGCAACCCGGTCGACCCATGGGGAACCTCCCGATAGGCGAACAAGGCGGCTGAGATATACTCATCCCATCTGTCTGGTTTCTCTTGAGCCAGCTTCCGAAGCATGGTCATCAAGGAACCATTAAACCTCTCTACTTGCCCATTAGACTGAGGGTGGTACGGGCTTGTGTGAATGTGGTTGGTCTGGAAGATACGAAAGACTTCTTCCATCAGCTTACCACAGAACTGAGACCCATTGTCCGTTAGGATCTGGTTGGGAAATCCCAACCGAGTAAAGGTCTCCATCAGTGCATCAGCCACTCGCTTAGAGTCGATTGTGGCCAAAGGTATCGCCTCACCCCACATGGAACAGCAATCCACCATCGTGAGAATGTACTTATTCCTCTTCCTAGTCCGAGGAAGAGGACCAACAAGATCGATGGCAACTCTCTCGAAAGGAGAGTTCATAATGGGCAAGTCACCCAAGACTACCGGAGCCGTCCAGTGTTTTGGTGCCACACGCTGGCACTCTGGGCACGACTTGACGTACCTACGCACGTCTCCAGTCATCCCTGGCCAGTAGTAATGGCAGGAAATGCGCTGAAGAGTTGCCCCGACACCCATATGTCCACTGAAAGAAATGGTGTGTCCCATATGAAGAAGCTGTTCCCGATAAACCTTAGGAACTACCAGCTGTCCATGCTGGCGTTCCTCCACTCCGGCTCTCCGATACAGTAACCGATTCTTCATATAATACTGACCCCGTCTTGGTGGGTCAGAACTTTTTGGCAACTGGTTGAAGCAAGGTTGCAAAGTAGCATCCTGGCTTTGAGCAGCTCGTAACTCCCCAGGCAAGGGATTCACGATCAAGCCCGGCGTCTGCTCATCCTCCGATTGAGATCTGGTTTGCATCGCCCCTACGTACATGGGTTCGGTTGGAATCCCTAGAAAGACGTAGCGAAAACCCAAGATCATTGGGAAGATAGGATCGAGCAGAACGGCTGCCTGTATAGTGCCGGTAACATATTTTGATTTGATGTCCACCTTCGCAATTGGAAGAGACATCGCTACCGCACTCTTTGTCGCCGTTTGAATCTCAATAGATTCCCCGGTTAGCTGCTCTGGGCTCACTAAGTGTGATGAAATTACAGCCTCAAACTGCAGACCTGTGTCATAGAGACACTCAACTGGTTGTCCGTTCACAAGTACCGTTTCTACTACTGGTGGTTTTTCTGAATCTTTGTTCCCAAGACCCCTCCCTTCTACCTCCTTGTGAGACCCTTCCCCGATTTCTACAAGACAAGCAGCATAGTGAGAGTCTTTCTGTTTACGCCGGCAATCAGCCGTATTGTGTGTGGGAGATTTGCAATAGGCGCACCACTTTTCACTCCACTTTCTTTCAGGAGATCCAGGTGGACTCTTACCAGAGGGTTTCTTAATTGGAACTTTATCGAAAGGATCCTCCTTTTTAGTGTGGGTTGTTTTAGGGTTCTTCTTCTTTCCAGACCAAGTGTCTGGTGATCGGGAATTGGGTTGTGACAGTTCCCCATGATCTCCATGAGCTAGCACATACCTTTCCGCTAATGTATTTACCAAGTCTAACTTCTCTGCCCCATTTTCTAGCAAGAAAGTTTGCAATGGCTTCGGCATCATCCTTTTTATTTGGTCCACGACCACTAATTCTTCTAAACTTTCATAGTCGTTAGCAAATCCAGCTAATGACATCCACTTAAAAAGGTAAGACTTCAGTCGAACACTGTAGGCTGCGAACATCTCCCCTGGTTCTCTCTTCGACTTTCTGAACTGCTGTCGATAAGTATGAGATGTCATCTGGAACCTTTTCAATAATGCTTTCTCCAGAGCTTCATAGTCATTCTCTATACCAGGTGGCAACCGTGAGTATACCTCGTACGCTGTCCCTCTCAGGCCCTGCGAGAGTTTCAAGTTCCATTTCCCACGTTCCAGTCCCATAGCCAAAGCCATCGACTGGAATTTTTGAAGATACTGGTCGATCTTCTCTTTGTGTTCATCGAACGGGAGCAAAGGGAACTTCATTGCCTGGTATGGACCGCCACCAGAAGTTGTTGAGTCCGATAGAACTGTGCCTCCCACTGCACCCTCGCTTTCCTTGGCAGATTTAGCTCTAAGCTCCAACTCCCTCATGCGGAACTCATGGTCTCTGACGGCCTGCTCAGCTTCCATTTTCTTAGCTTCGCGCTCAGCTTCTATTTTCTTAGCTTCACGCTCGATCTCAAATTTCCTAGCTTCGCGCTCAGCCTGTCTGAAGTCTCTTTCAACTTCCTGAACATATGTTTGTAACTCTTCACCATCGTAGCCCATCTCTCGCCCTTTAGCCTGTACTTCTGCAACATTAAATTTCGCTGATGCCATCTTAATCTCAGCGGGTAAATGTATACAATTCTATATCAAAATTTATGGATCAAATAACAATTGGATATTTTATACGACCACAACACGTCACATGTCGGTCAGTCTGTGTCAGGCAGATTACAGACAATAGCCAGGCACGGTAGGCAGAAACCTATTGATAGTAGACAAGGATATCTGTCCCCTATCACTATATCAGCCAGAACTCCACCAGGATTTCAAATATCCCGGGACGTGCCCCCAGAAATTGTAACAAGCTATGGGGAGGGTCCCATAATGTCCCGTCACAATATTTCAAACTTATTCTTTTGCTCTGGCTGGGGATAGGTCTTTGCTGCCAACCCTCATCCGTTCCCCGGACTTACTGTCGCTCTATCTTTCGACCTCAGGGTTATTTCCTGCAGTGTATTTCTGGCTGACACACACGTAACATGACGATCGTCTCAGTCACTATAATTTGAATTTAATACCGTAATAAAGACAACACAGAAGAACACCAAGACAGATAAACCTATACAAGTCCAGAAAACAAAACTGATGAGATAACTCTAGTCCAGAAATGAATCCAGAAAACTCTGAACATCATCTAGCACAGATCTTGAAATTGTCCAGTCATTTCACAACTGCCTCACCGGGCAAAGGTTCCCGTCTCTCTATCCAGCGTCGGTTGTTCGAACAACAGCTTCCAAGTTTCTTAGGTCACCACGATATAGTCAGTAATCTGGTCTGAGAAAGTGCCATGTGATCACTGGGCACAATTGAGGTTGGGAACCAAAGTCATGATACCAGATTGGGTATAGGGAATGAATCAGAGTCTTTCGCTGTCCCGGACAAGGATGGGAATTGACGTAGGTCCAAACCGCCTCATCCACAAACGCTCGACCTTCAGTCACTAAGAAGACTTGAGTTGGCTGTTGTGTCACTCATTACATTTTTGTAACGCCTCTCCAGTTATATTAGAAAAAACACATTATACCTGGTATGTCCACTGACTTGCCCTGGCTTCATCATGTGCTTATAAGTTTGGGCATAGAAGCCTTGTCAAGTCCTTCCACCACACTTTACTGTAAACACTCGACCTTACGTCGTTGAGAAGACTTCAAAAGAAGGACCCTGTAGATAACAAAAGTCAAGTGAGAGATCAAGCTGACTCATGCCCCACACATTAGTTATGCATTTCGGCTTACCACGATAAATAGATAAGTGGCTTGCTTGAATGAGTCTGACCTGTCAGGTAGCCCCTGGATTGGCTACGTCCTGGCTTGAGCAGACCTCAACTTGTAGACGTCCTGTCGGCTACCCTATGCACCCTGTTGCATATAAGACTCACTCTCCACACTCATACCCTGCCTTTATTATTGTTAGGCACATTCGTTTCCCAGCTTCTCTCATCCTTGCAAACCATGCCTTTCTCACGACAAATATCTTGTGGTGTGGTGTGCCCAGTAATCTGTGTGTTTCTCCCCCTTAACTAATATTATAGTAGTGGGGTTTGTATGGCACGCAGTGTAGTTCCCCATTCCCAGCAAGAATAGGAAAGAAGATACTGCCACTTCCGGCCGCTGCTCTTGTCTGAGCTGTCGCCGCAATGTACCGGCAGTGCCTCACATAACACGTAGATTCAGAGGAATGCAGGTTCTCTCAATGAGAAGTTTAGTTATATTCCCCCATGTCATCCTATCGACTAAAAGACGAAAGAGATAGCACCGTGGATAGCCTCTTCCGGCTCAAGAAGATAGATCATAGATTGGTGGACCCCATCCCCAAGGAGCCCTTCCCCCCTTCCGGCACACCGTAGCTATCTGATGTGCTTATATTTAAATGAGAGATGCTACTAAGTAGAGGTAAGCCGTAGAAAGAAAGATAGCACACGTCTATCGGCTGCCAAGAACAAGCGATATCATTTGGGACATCTTTATTGTTCAGATTTGTTCCCTGGCGATGTCAAGAACAGAACGCCTAACTAGATTGGCCAACGGTCAACCCACTCACAATATGGGCATGACCGGCTTTTCGCCAGTTCGTTTCACCAGTTGAGACAACAGAGATTTATAGGCCAAGTTTTGGCTGGACCAAAGAAAACCCAAGTTTACCTTTTCATTCCACCAGTAGGAGACCTTTTAAAATGTCTCAATCTTTAACTTGAACTCTTGACATTCGGCAGTGGGTAGCGATCAGTAGAAACGGACATGAATTCTCCAGAAGCCGCACAAGTGCGCATTTGGCGCAAGGTGCTCCATCGGGTCTACCCGAAAGAAAAGACCCATATCTACTCGCTCCATGTAAAGATTGTGTTAGGAAGGTAACCCAAAGAACTACCTCTCATGGAGATTGAGCGAACAAGAGAACTGAGAGCTTCCGAAAGCCGTTTCCCCCTGTTTACCCAAAAATAAAAGAAGGCATGAGGACATGAGCCATTGGCGTTTCACCACACTGACCAATGAAAAGATATCAATTGAAACGAGAAAAAGAGTGTTGAAGTGCTACAGAGAACCTATACTTTTATATGGATGTGAGGCGCGGACAATGAGCAGACAAGCTGAAAAACATCTGATGGCTGTGGAAATGTGGTTTCTGAGGAAAATGCAAAGAATACCATGGACAGATAGAAAACCCAATGAACAAGTCCTTCAAGGAAACAAATGAAGATCGTAAACTGATTAGAGACATTAGATGTAGACAGTCAAAATTTTGTAGGCATGTTATGAGAAGAAATGAATTGGAGAACTTAGTGGCAACTGGCAAGATCGAAGGGAACAGACCAAGGGGAAGACCAAGAAGTAAATACCTGGCTGGCTTTGCCATGTGGCATGGTCGAGACAGAAACATGGAGCTGATCCACGACTCTGGTGATCGAGTGAGATGGCAGAACATGACCACCCACGCTTATCGGCATGGCACATAATGAATTAATGAAACTCGAAAACGTACTGCCAGATGTCAATATTGAACGAACGAACGTATGAACGAACGGACTTTATTTTCAAAGGGTAACAAATTGGGCACGCAGGCCCGTCTTACATTCGGCCCTTCCAATCACTCATCTTTCGTTCATCAATAGTGCATAGGAAAAACATGAATCGATGACAAAAAGACCCGACATTCGTCTACACAAACACCGGCAACCCTTTGATGAGCAGGGGACTGAGGAACAAAATATAAATATATATATATGGAAACGCGGAAAAAAAATATGTATATATATATATATATATATATATATATATATATTTATATATATATATATATATATATATATATATATATATATATATATATATATATATATATATATATATATATATATATATATATATATATCCTAAGTAACTAAAACATAAGAAAAAGGATATTATGTCTTGTGCAGCTGATATCAGCCGGTAGGTACTTTGGTGTATCTGGGATTCTACTGGATGAAAGTCTCTTCCATCGAGTCAGTTCTCTAGCAGAGGGTCATCTCTTATGTGAGTGAGGGGTGGTAAAGTTCTTCAGTTAGGATCATCAGGAATTCTCAGTGGGTACATGGTGAGATCTTTGAAGGATTTTGAAGGAATGGTGGATGATGCAAGGAATTGGGCTGTACTAATATATTGGCTGGCAAAAGATAGACATGACTTACACGTTTACCGCCCTCAGCAACCAAGTCCGCATCTTCACAACAGTATTTTTTCAGTTACACTGCCCATCTGACGGTCCAAACAAAATATAACTTCATAAGCATTTTGCTAACATTTACATATCAGTAAAGCATAAAACATGTCCAAAAGAAAAAAAAAAACCATCAAGAAAAATAAAGACCAAAAAAAAAAAAGAGAATAAGACAATAAGAGGGGGAATAATGTGTCCACTCAATAGTGAGATCACATCCCTCTTATCTGTATAGACGTCATTCAATCCATCATATCATGCTGTAAGGTCCTGATGGGATCAACTCTTGGTGCAATCAGGACAATGAAATAAGATAGACTTTAAGAACAGGTAGTCTAATTGTAATCAGGTTTTCTGGTTGTATTAAATTAAGTTGATTCAAAGTCATCCAGGATGTAACAGACATGTTGGGAAGAAGGTAGGTTGTGGTAGAGGCATGATGTGATTAAGATACAGGTATATTGTGATGAAAGTGGGTTGAGCTAGATGCATACTATGGTAGATGCATGGGAAAGGTGCATGTAGTGACATTTCCTAGTAAGCCAGAGATAGATTTAGACTGTTGCTTGATAAGACAGGGTGTGTTGAGGTGGATGTAAGTTGAGTTAAAGGTCAACCTTATAAGATCATCATCAACACTGTCATCATCAGGTGCCTGTAAATAAGCTCCTACTATTTTCTCTGGGTTCAGCTTATACCTCAAATGCCTATCCACATCATCATCATCATCCTCATCATCAAGTATTGAGAGTTAATTGTCCACCATATAATCTCATCATCACCATCATCATCAAGTATTGAGAGTTACTTGTCCACCATATAATCTCATCATCATCATCATCATCATCATCATCATCATCATCATCATCATCATCATCATCATCATCATCATGAAAGATAGGAATATATTTATCTCCTGAGTTTATGTGGGTGCCTTTATAAGCGTTATGTATTTAGCATAAGCACTGATTCAAACAAACAGGTCTGGCCATTCCCCGCGGTCTCTTCTAAGCAAAGGGCTGGAGGACGACATTGTTAAACCACCCAAGATTGCAGGTTATCTCATGCACATAGTCAGAAATGGGCTGTTTTCCAATCATATTTCAGAACATAAATGGCATGCCCTTGACCGTAAGAACCACCTAATCATCATGTGACTACGTAAGGTTGATGGTGTGTGCAACGTCCGGCTAACATTTGGGTATATGGTGCAACGCTTATTAATGAGCATTTATTCTCAGAACAAAACATGATAATTTCCCAAACCATATTCAGGGAAAAAAATGTGAATAAAAGAATCACAGGATATATACATCCCGACAGGTGTGAGTCATTGTACATGGTTTTAAAGAGATAGACTCTTAATCTACATTTCCTCTGTGAAAGCATCAATGTTCAGCAAGTACATTTGAAAAGCACATTATTCATATATTGAGAAAAGTATATATATATATATATATATATATATATATATATATATATATATATATATATATATATATATATATATATATATATATATATATATATATATATATATATATATATATATTGTAACAGAATATAAGGGAATATTCTTCATTGGCATATTGACACAAAGTATACAGAAATCTTCTTTTAGTCGCCTATGTAACCGACTTTAGTAGCACGCGCTAACAAAATATAAGAGATATTCTTTTGCCAGCACATGGCAACAAAATGAAAACACAAATACTCTTTAGCCGCATATGTAAAAGAATATAAAGGAATATTACTTTAGCCGCCTATCGTAAAAGAATATAAGGAAATATTTACTAGTAGATTGTAACAAAATGTAAGATAATATTCTTTAGTAATAAATCGCAAATGCCTGTCTAGCTGAAGATTCTAACTAGCAAGTGCCGTAAACAGAAAACATGGCGCCTGTTTTCATTCCCACAGGAACACATGGTTAGACTATGATCATTTGTAAACATTTTAAACAGTACATCGGCATTATAATAAATATAAACCTTTGTATTACCTTAACTTCAAGAATTCACCACACAGTGAAAGCTTTGCCTGCCCAAGGACCCAGAACACTGCTTGGCTTCAACGCAACCGGTGAAGACTCAGAATGCTAAGATAGAACAATCATTTCCCCAAATTGTGCCTAGAGGGGTTCCGGCTGGTTGTTTCCGGCTTTAGGCAATCGCTCTCTTTGTACCGCCAGCTGAGTGGCGCGGGTGTATGGCGTGCGGTTTTGGTCAGAAATCTGAAGTCTAAGGCCGTGAGGTGGCTGGAAATATCTCACAGTGACGTCACTCAAGCCCCGAATTAAAACCAGTTGAGGTAAACAAGTTGAGTTAGTTGACCAAAATTTCTGAAGTGCTAAGGATCGGCGCAGTATTCCGAGTTGTGTTAATTGACAGAGACTATAGTGTCAAAGTGTTGATATTTATCGGCGGACATAGATCCAGTCTGTGATTGCATAGTCTCAATCTTCAACCGGAATAGGCATATGGTAGTCTATTAATCATATCTAACTTAGAGTATGATTATGAATAGATTACAGTACTGTGCGGGGATATAATGTATTATAGGTGCGCTGATAGAATGTATTATAGGTGCGGTGATAGAATGTTCTATAAGTGCAGTGATAGAAAGTATTATAGGAGCGTCGGCACTAGTAACCTATTGTGTGGCTTTAACTAGCTTGTGTAATATATCATTTAACTCAGGGAGTTAAGGACAATGTAGTGGGATAATAATTAGAGAGATTGCGGATTGTTGGAAGGGATGAAGGGAATGTGAAATGGTAGGATCTTCCAGTAGGGCATCTGCTGGGTTTCTACCCGTTTCCTTTAATCTTTCCTTGTGTTCCCATGTCTCAGACCAATGTGATGAGCTATTTGGCTGTATAACAGAGTTCGGTTCTCTGTTATAGATCTGAGTGCTGCTATCGGTATACACTCGCCTAATTAAGGTCAGAATTGAGTTGCTCTCACCAGGGGATTCTCTATTCTACAGGTTCCACTTACAGATCCACTTATTGATGGTGATACGATATACTACCAAGAAGTTAGTATCAAAGTTGAAGAAAAGTGATGGCTCACGGATGGAAGACAGAGGTTACTGAGAGGCTTGTACACTGGGCTCATGGCCTAGTTGGTCTGCAGAAACCTGACTTCTGCTGAGCAGGACTTGATGAACATATGTGTGATTTTTCCTTGAGTGATATGCTACATCACTGTAGAATCAGAACACCATACGTAACACATATACCAATATATATAACTACCTGTAACATTAATAGGTTGTTTTTATAATATGGGAAAAATCGTATAACCAGTGACTTATGAACAGTAATATTTTCCCATGTGACATTTAAGTTATTGGAAAGATTCTCTAATCAACAAACATTATTGAACAGTGTAAATTCACAGTGTTTGCTCGAGTGAAGACCAATATCCAAAAGTGTCTATCATTGATGACCAGCGTCCTGATTGTTCGAGAGTGATCGGAGAAAGTCGTCACGTGGCCGGGGAACATCTTCTTGGTGAGGTTTTCTGTCCGGAACACTTGGTGCTGTTGTGTGCTCAGCACAGTGATGTAACTAACTTTGCTCCTGATTCACTGGTCTGATTCTACATACACCTTAGAATATTCGACACACATTCTACACATTACACACACACATTTCTCACACACATACTCTTTCTTCTTCAGCTTTCCGAGCCATTGAGGTTCTTTGCTGCAAATACAATCCGTCTCCATTCGTCTCTCTGGTGGACCTTCTCTTGCCAGTCGTTGATTCCAAGTGCTTGTAGGTCTGTACATGTATTATCTCTCCACCGTCTTCTTGGTCTACCTCGGGGTCTACGGTCATTTATTTCCTGAGTGTAAGCGAGTTTTGTTTCCCTATTATCTTCCATTCTTTCTATATGCCCCAGCCATTGTAGTCTATTAGCCTTCATGATACCAGTGATTAGCGGGGACTTAAACAGATCATAAATGTCTTTGTTACTTCTTCTTTTCCACTCTCCACTTTGTGTATCCCTAATGGGTCCAAAGATGCGTCTTAAAATTTTGTTCTCAAAGGTTTGTAACAAGGCTTCGTCTCCTTTCGTTGTACTCCAGGTTTCAGAGCCATACAGCACAACTGGTCTGATCAGTGTTTTGTATATTGTGATTTTGGTGTTACGAGATAGCGCCTTTGATTTTAGTAGATGTTGTAGTGCATAGTATATCTTATTTCCAGAGTTGATTCTAGTTTGTATTTCTTCCCTTATGATGTTGGAGCAGTTGAAGATTGTACCCAGGTATTTGTATGTTTCCGTTCTTTTAATGGTCATATTATCTATTTGTATGTGGCCAGAGTTTTTAGCCATTCCGTCTCTTGAAATTACCATATATTCTGTCTTATCTTGGTTGATAACCAGCCCCATCTGTTGGGCTTTTTCCTTTAAGTGAGTCAATATTTCCAATGTCTTTTGTTCACTTTGCCCTATAATATCTATATCATCTGCATAACCAAGCAGCTTGGATGTTCCTCCAATATCACATTCCTCCTTTATCCTTCCTTACAACTTTCTCTAGAGCCAGATTGAAGAGTAGCGGCGATAGTGCATCACCCTGTTTCAAGCCAGATGTTATTTGGAAGGGGTCTGATTTCCTGCCTTTATATGTTACTATATTATAAGTATCTTCCATGCATAGTCTGGTCATGTTGATTAACTTCCTTGGTATTCCAAATTCCTGCATAGCATTCCATAGACTATTCCTATGGACACTATCATAAGCCTTTTTAAAATCCACAAAAATGTTATGGAGATCTCTTTTATATTCCCAATGTTTCTCGGCTATTTGTCGTAAGATAAATATCTGATCTATTGTTAATCTGTTTTGTCTTAAACCCGCCTGGTAGTCACCTAATATGTCTTCTGAATATGGTTTTAGTCTATTTAGTAATACTGCGGATAGTATCTTATAGCTTGTGGACAGTAGTGATATTCCTCTATAATTTCCACATTGGAACTTGTCTCCTTTCTTAAAGATAGGTATCAATAATGACTCTTTCCAGTCATGGGGTAATTCTTCTGTCCTCCAGATTTTTATTATTAGTTCGTATAGCTTTAGATGTAATGCATGGCCACCTGCCTTTATAAATTCAGCAGCAATTCCATCAGTCCCAGTTGCCTTATTGTTTTTAAGTCGTGTGATTACATATAGGATTTCTTCAAATGTAGGTTCTTCAATTTGTGGTTCGCATGTTAGAACCTCTTCCTGTGGGAAAATGTTACTTGGAGCTTCACAATTTAGTAATTCAATAAAATATTCTTTCCATGTGTTGCACATTTCCTCATTGGTATTTATCATATTCCCATTTTTGTCTTTTAAACCATATGTGTTTTGTTGGTGCCCTCGTTTCATTGACTTCAGTTCTTTAAAAAATTTTCTGGATTCATTTTTCTGGTGATTAGTTTCCATATCTTTGATTATATTACTCATATATTCTCGCTTCTGCTGTCTGACTATTTTTGTAGCCTCTTTACATTCATTTCTATAATGCTCTTCCTTTTGGATGTTATTGATGTCATTTAACCATACATGTCTGGCATTCTTCTTCCTAATGACTGCTTCTTCACATGTTCTTTCTATGCGTGGTTAACACACCGAGACATTCTTCTGCGGTTGATTGAATTGTATTCTTGATGTTCAACCAAGTTTGGTCAACGCCTTCCTCCGAAGGGTTTTGCAGAGTTTCAAGTTTACATTGTATTTCATCTGTAAATTTCTCTTTGACTGTAATGTCTTGTAGTTTTTCTCTGTTATATGTTGGGTGTAATCTATGTAATTTAGTATAGAAAGCTCTCTTAAGTTTTATTTTAAATTTTGCTCCAACGAGGAAGTGGTCACTGTGGCACTCAGCTCCTCTATAACTTCTGACTTGCTGTATGTTTGATGCATTTCTGTTGTTAATTAAAATGTGATCTATTTGATTATAGGTTCTCTTGTCACATGATTTCCAAGTTTGTTTGTGTATATCCGTTCTTTGTAGTCTGGTACTGCTAATCTGCAGTCCTTTGGCTTCTGCCAGGTTGATGACTTTCCATTCATTATCATTTGAAGTTGTATGTAGGCTTTCCCCTACCGGCCACCTTTTTTATTAGTTTTTATTACTCTACCTATTTTTGCGTTGAAGTCTCCCAGCACAATCAGGAGTTCCCGTTTGGGGGTTTCTTCTATGACATCTTCCAGATCATTATAAAAGTCTTCTTTAATATCATCTTCTTTCTCTTCAGTAGGTGCTGTACATTAATCTCGTTATTTTTCCATTCCTTTTATTGTAATTTTCTAATCCTGTCATTAAAAGCTTTAAAGTTTAAAACGTTCCCCCATAACTCTTTTTTGATGACAAATCCTGTTCCTAATTCATGTTTATTTTGGGTGTTTCCTCCATATATTATAATCATCCCCTTTTCTCAAAGTACCCTCTCCTGCCACCTTATTTTGAATTGGTTTTATCCATTGATATTCAACCAGCTCCCGGGTTAGTTCTTCGGCCGCCCGCTCGATATAGTGTCCGTACATTCCATGTTCCCAAAACTCAAAAGTCCTTAAAGTTTCCCAAAGGGCGTTTTCAGATAAGTCATCCGATATCGAGGCTCATGTATTTTTTTTCGTAACAAAGAAAGGTTTTACAAAGGGGGGATGTTTAACCCCCCGTTCAACCCCAACCTGGGGGACCCGGGGTTTTTTCTTTGTCTGTTTATCTACCCTTTGACCTGTCCCGGGTTGGGAGGCCCCGCTGGTAGCTACGCTACCGCCGGCATAGCTCTCAGGGTCATTGAAAACTCAAGCCCCCCTACCAGACAAAGGGGGAAACACCATCGGGGGAGTAAATACTCTTTTCTTAATAAATTTTTTGTGCTTTTTAATTGTTAAAGCTAGAGTTTTGAGTTGTTTTGTTGGGGAAGGATGAGAGGGGTATGACCAGGGGTGAGGGGGAGAAGAAAGAGTGTCTACGAGCGGAGTTTTGTGCGGATTCTGGTGATTTTCTAGGACAATAATATTGGGTTATTAAAAATTTGGGTTTGACCCCTCACCCCGGGACGACCCAAGTAATAAAGGATTTCTCGCAATTTCCAGTTATGAGACACACCACACCCCCCCCACCATCCCCCATTCACCCACACATCCCCATTTTACCACAACCCCCCTCCAACCCCACACACACCCCACACACCCCTACA
>JACEFZ010013453.1:0-112500 GCA_014155875.1 Cepaea nemoralis
CCCAGGTCAAGAGCTACTGCCACTATCTCTTGATTATCATGGAAGCCCTCATAGACACCAAATGCAAAAGTAGCCGCATTGTCCCAGGTGTCCTTCCCAGACCGGTAACTCCCGAGCCCTTTGGGAAGCAGATGGCGTCTTTCCAAATGTCTCTGGGGCCTGCGTGCTACTATATTTTGCCAAATTTTGCGAGGACTTTGCCAAATATGTTTTGCAGGGTTAGGATTCGGTATCCATTAAGTCGGGAGTGATCTTTACCTGGCTTTGGGAATGGAACCAGTCAGCTGTGCAGCCAAGCCTGGGGTATTCATGCTTAGGTTGAAAAAAATAGAGCCATCTCTTCCAAGTCCCCATCCATCATGTTACTCATATGGATGTACCTCATATGTCCGGCCTGGTGCTATGTCTTTAGCCCTCTTCAGTATCCGTCTATATCCTCCATCTTAACCTCACAGTCCTCCTTCCTAGTGACAGCTGACAAGGCTTCTCTGACCATATTTCTAATAGCAATATCGTGCTGATGCGTCTGTGTCTGTTCCCACTTCATCCTCTTTGCTTCTGTTGAATTGAGTTTAAAATCCTGCACCTTTACGTTTTTATACTTTTCTGCCTCCTCCAATTCTATGACAACTAAATTGCTCTCGGCATCCTCTGCCAATTCTTTATGGCCGCCCTCTTTTCCCTTCATGATTTATCCAGCTCTGGTGAACAATGTTGTTGGGTTAAAAGTCTTCTTGTTGGTTTAGACCGTTCCTGTGATCGAAAGCGCTGGACTTGGGTATCAGTACAGAACAGGGTAGGTGGTCGCTTCCATGTGCCCCAAGGACACTCCATGTTATGTCTAAGCCGCCTCTTGGTATACACTCCATGTTATGTCTAAGCCGCCTCTTGGTATACAAGTACCTGGTCGATGACCGTGTCAGGGTCCCCCGGTCTCATTGCCAGCCTCTTTGGTGTCCCATCATTAAGACAGACTATATCCGATTCAAACAAAGCCTTAGCAAAACCAGTACCCTGCCTGTTCTCTCCCGACCTTTTCCACTCTTTGATGCATGCATTGAAGTCACCACATATTAGATACCAGGTACCAGGGATGTCATCTGAACCGTTCAACCAGTCCCACCTCTCTCTATGCTTACTCAAGATTCCCCACTTACATATATATTTATTAGGTTCCAGCTGTATCTTCCAATTCTAATCTGCATCTCCTGCATCTTTCCTGACCCCACCCACTCATATCTAGTATCGAATTATGTAAGCCATCCTTGACCACCAGAGCCTGCTCATGTCTTCCCTGCCCAGTTGGGTTTATGTAACATGTAAAGCCAGGGCACTTAATAGAATTTGTCTTCAGTTCTGGTAACATAGGACATTACAATCGCAGACCAGAGTCTCCAACATTGGTTCTCGCTGATTTGCACTACGACAATTCCAATACCCATCAAGTACCATTCTTTAGTCCTAAACGATTCGTTTTAAAAGTTATATCTTGAATACACAATTGAATGAAACTTCAAAAGTTATATTTTGAATACACATTGAATGTAACTGCAAAAGTTATATCTTGAACACACATGAATTTAACTTTAACAGTTATATCTTGAATACACAATTGAAAGTAAATGTGACATGACATGTCTTGTATGTATCATACATGTGACTTATAAAGCTATTTCCTATAAACATCGTAGATTTGACTTATAAAGCTGTCTTATAAGCATCGTTATTAATATTATAACTTTATTGTTTATCATATCATCAATGCGTCGTATCAATATGGGTAGTTTAAAATTATAAATGTGATTTATCAAGTTATTATAAAAATATCATAAATGAGATGTATCAGTCTATGTACTATAAATAAAGCGTAAATGCAATTTATCAATCTCTGTGTCATTCATTCATTCATTCAGCAGCATGTCCTGTGTAGAACTTCGCTCCAATAACAACCTTATGGAAAACATCACGGTCATAAATAAGCAAGATGCCCTGCGTCCGATACACTCATCTGAAGATCATCTGCTACATTCTACAACCATCTTCTCTTTGGCCGTCCTCTATTTCCGGGCATATAACTTCTCCGTTATTTTTCTCTCCAAACTTCCATGACGTTTCAAGTGACCAAAATATTTAATTTTTTTTTTGTTTTATCGTCTATAATTCAATATTTAACTCTTGTCGTATGGATGCATTTGCTCATTTTGAAGCCAAGATATTCTTAGAAACCGTCAATAACATTTATTTTCAAAGGCATTTATGCACTGTTCAGCTTGTTTAGTAAGTGTCCAAGTCTCACAGGCGTATGTTGCAATGGGAATGATGCATGCTCTCAAAAATCAAATTTTTGTAGGTCTATCTGTTCCACGCCACAATTTATTCAGTTGTTTTGATTTTTTGAACAGCAGTAGAGATTCGTATATTAATTTCTTTCATTATGTCATCATTGGTGATAATTGATGACCCAAGATATTCAAAATTTACCACCGCCTCCAATGTTTCCTCATTACAATATTTTTCTTTCTCCATATGTATCATGGGGTTCTCCGTGGCGAAGTAATTTGCGGACGCGGTTCGTAATCCCGTATACCCGAGTTCGAAACACCACTGCGCGCGATTTGGCAGCAGACCGCGTTTCGTACGTTTTGCGTTGGTATCGGTGCCTGTCTTTCAGAAAGCAATGACAAATTAATATAAGTAAACTTGCCGAGAGATCACAGCGGCAGAAATACTGGTGTCGACTACGATGTCCTGTAAAAAGGATACCAAAAAATGTATCATAGATACCATAAATGCGATTTATTAATCTATGAATAAAATTAGTGGAACTGCTATAAAGCTCTGGGCATGTAAATAAAATAAAATAACACAAAGTAATACAGCTTTACAGAACACAAATACGGAAAACATAGGACGTTGCGGCAACTATCCTTCATCAGCAAACACATGCATACACAAAATAAACATACAACCACTTAGAAGACACAACAGTAACTACATTAAGGCATACAAACGGGATGAGAAGAATGAAAACAAAATTAGAATGGAGAAGGCGTATGAAATGGAAGATGTGAGGTAGATGTAGATCTGAAAAAATAAACACAAATAGCTAATAGCGAGTTATAGAAAGTTAATAAGCCTAATTGACAAATAAAACCATGTAACGATTAACATGCCGAGATCTTACACTTAGTTGTAGCTGTAAACAGCTACTTTATGAATGAAATTAGTGGATTTGTGGTAAAGCTGTGGAAATGTAAACAATATAAAATAACACAAAGTAATGCAGCTTTGCCGATCTCCCTAGCCTAGGGGTTAAACGACTTTTTCCGTAATCCCGTTTATCCATGTAGGGTAACGTAGCGCGCCAGAATTGGAAGCGGTTCTCGCCACGTTGGTAACTTACAGGATAAGTTAGCCGGCCACTTAGAAAGCAATGGCAAACCACTGAGCGTAATCTTGCCAAGAAATCAACGACAGCGGTAAAATGCTGGTGTTGACAGTTATGGCCTGTATAGGATATGCGGAAAAAACAACAACAATGCAGCTTTACAGAGCATAATTATGAAAAACATAAGACGTTGAGGCGACTTACCTTTACGAGCAAATCTACCTCTTTTCTTCTAATTAATTTTCCTTCACCGTTCTCATCTTTTCTTTCTTCTCGTCCTATTCTTATGCATTAATGTAGTATCTGTAGTATCTTCTCCGTGATTTTATGTTCTGTTTTGTATATGTATTTGTTTGCTGATGAAGGCTAGTCACCGCAACGTCCTGTGTTTTCCGTAATTGTGTTCGGTAAAGCTGCGTTACATTACCAATCTATGTATTTTGTTTTAGTTGCATGTCCTTCAGTGCGCAGCAGTCAACTCTAGCATTTTGGTTGTTGGTGATTCCTGTGTAAGTTTTACGTTCAGTAGTTTGCCATTGCTTTATGAACGACCGACATCTATACCTTTTCGAAAAAACTAAAACAGTACCGCTGTGTTTCGAACCCGGGTATACTGGATTACGAATCGCGTCCGTAACACCTTTGCTACGGAGACGGAAAATCTATGTATTATAAATATCATAAATGAGATTTACTAATCTAATATAATAATAATCATAAATGACATTTACTAGTCTATGTATTATAAATAGCACAGATGCATCTTATACAACAACATCTTATAAGCAAAATAGACGTGACTTATAAATAATTAACTTATCAACATTATAAATGTAATGTACCAATCTATAATTTATAAAAATCATGAATTTGACGTATCAGAATATAAATTATAAACATCATGAATTTAACCTATAACCTATGACTTATAAGATATGATTTATTAGCATCATGAATTTTACTTAAAAGCTATGTCTTTAAAACATCAAGAATGTGATGCATCAAGTTATGTCTTCTAAGGATAATGCATATCTGTTTTAAATGTGTGTGGTCAGTGATGTATGAGTGTAACATCTTCTCTGACACAGATAAAACACATTTTGAATCACGTGACCGATGTTTAGTAATCGATATAAAATATAGAAGATGTTATACCACTTATTATTTACATCAAGGACTGATAAAGGAAGAACTAGTAAACTTAACACTGTTTCTGTCTAACTACGACGAAATGTTAAACATAACAAGTGTTCTGTCTAACTATGGCGTACTGTTAAACGCAACACTGTTTCTGTCTAACTATGACGAACTGTCAGACATAACAATTTTTCTGTCTAACTATGACGGACTGTTAAACGTAGCACTGTATCTAACTAATAAAGATTAGAATGGTTCCGTCTACACATCATTAACTGGGATTTGAGACTGCTTCTCTGTAGACATTAGCAGATGTTGATGACATCATTGAATGACGTTGTCCCTCCCCCCACCCCCACCCGACTCTCCCCCCTTTGTTCTGAATGATCGTATTTATAATATGAACTCATTAACTACCTGATTAGAGAAAACAGAAAACAAACATCATGTTCTGGCATACATGATTTATTTTCACGTCTTTCTCCCGAAGGTGCATCTATAACTTCACATGGGATTTACTTAACTGTAAACACATTCATTATAAATAGCATGCACACTTAAAGATACATGCACGTGCAGTTGAAATAACTAACGATCTGTAGATATATGTTGTTGTGTAGATGTAACGCTTATCAGCCGACGTCTCTTGCTGAAAGGTAGTGAAGGCGATTCTCTATCTCGCACACAGAATTCGACTTCTGTTGCAGGTGAATTGTAAGCAGGCCGATGTGTCTTTATGTTTAATAATGGTTAGAAAAGCAATGGCGAACTACTGAGCGTTAAAAATATATTGGTGCATATCCTTTACAGGACATAGCAGTCAATTCCAGCATCTTTTGTCTGTTTGAGATTCCTGGGCACATACTCGTCCGGGAGACAGGTAAACATACAGACTTGCTGTATGTGGCATACGTTCACTCAACATTGATTAGTATTAAGTCATGGAAAAGGAATGGAGCAGCGATCGGGGCTATAAACTTTGTTGGGTACGAATTCGGGCTATGTTTTATATGTATGTGGTCAGGTGGGTTATAGACATGACTAGTGATGACACTAATTAGCGCTTAAAATACACCAGGGATGTCCCGTTTATGGTGAAGGATGTGTCGCCCTATGTGAGTTTTAATTTACTCTTACGTTACATAGGTAATATACTCCAATTTGTGTTAGTTATTTAGTTAGTTAGTTAGTTATTTTGTTATTAGATAGTTAGTTAGCTAGGTGGTTAGTTAGTTAATTCGTTCGTTTGTTAGATAGTGAATTAGTTAGTTAATTATTTAGTTAGTTCATTAGTTTCGTTAGTTATTTAGTTAGTTAGGTAGTTAGGTACGTAGGTGGTTAATTATGTAGTTAGTTAGTTAATTAGGTAGTTAGTTAGTTAGGTAGTTAGTTAGTTAGTTAGTTAGTTAGTTAGGTAGTTAGTTAGTTAGTTAGTTAGGTAGTTAGTTAGTTAGTTAGGTAGTTAGTTAGTTAGTTAGTTAGTTAGTTAATTAGGTAGTTAGTTAGTTAGTTAGTTAGTTAGTTAATTAATTATTTAGTTAGTTCATTAGTTTCGTTAGTTATTTAGTTAGTTAGGTAGTTAGGTACGTAGGTGGTTAATTAGGTAGTTAGTTAGTTAATTAGGTAGTTAGTTCGTTAGTTTGTTAGTTCGTTAGTTAGTTAGTTAGTTCGTTAGTTAGTTTGTTAGTTCGTTAGTTAGTTCGTTAGTTAGTTAGTTAGTTAGTTAGTTCGTTAGTTAGTTAGTTAGTTAGTTAGTTAGTTCGTTAGTTAGTTAGTTAGTTAGTTAGTTAGTTAGTTAGTTAGTTAGTTAGTTAGTTCGTTAGTTAGTTCGTTAGTTAGTTAGTTAGTTAGTTAGTTAGTTAGTTAGTTCGTTAGTTAGTTCGTTAGTTAGTTAGTTAGTTAGTTAGTTAGTTAGTTAGTTAGGTAGTTAGTTAGTTAGTTAGTTAGTTCGTTAGTTCGTTAGTTAGTTAGTTAGTTAGCTAGTTAGTTAGCTAGTTAGTTAGTTAGTTAGTTAGTTAGTTAGTTAGTTAGTTAGTTAGTTAGTTAGTTCGTTAGTTAGTTAGTTAGTTAGTTGTGTATTGTAGTGTGTTAGTGTTTCGATTTACACATCGGCCAGTTTTACCTAATACATGCAGTATCCAGTCTATTTTTATTTTCCATGTTCTTCAGTTTTCCCTTCTTAAGTGCACTTAGGTAGCATATCAGTGTGCACGTCTTTCAGTTTTCCACAAACACTGACTCGGTTTGTAACTAGTAAAAGGTTGGTATTACCATCCATGCCGTTTCAGTATTCCCAAATGGCGAGAACCGCATATTTGAGCCCTGGATATATTCTCAGAATGTAGCCAATATGTTTTCTCTAACCTATATTTCGGCTGTGTTACTGTTAATCTGTGTGCGCATGTGTTTATGTGTGAATGTGCGTCTGTCTAGTGTTTGTGAGTGAGGAAACGAATGTCGTTTTTCGCCTATATATTTTACGCTTGTCCATGTAAGACCTACAACAATTGTTGGACAATGTAGATGTGGTTCCATGAGACAATATTGCGAATATCTTGGACTGCCAGAGTAACTAAAAACGATAGTCTGGAAGAGGCTAATGAAACTAGAACATGGTTTAAGACTATTAGAAAGAGACAAACACAGTTATTTCGTGAAATAATGATATAAGAGGCCTTGTGGAGTTTTAAAAAAAATGGACTTTCTCTGAATATGATGAAAACAGAAATATAGTTTATATGAAACAAAGGGTGAATCAAAATGTGCAATAACAATAGAAGGGAAGAAGTTTAATCAAGTTAATCCACTTAAATCCCTAGTGTCGGTCATGACAGCAGATGGAAGACTTTCTGCCGAAATGAAGCGCAAAATGTGTCTTGCAAAAGCTAATGAATGAATCACCAAATAACGAGAAGTATATAGTGAGATTTAATAGAACAAAATTTTATTTTCATATCCTATTTACAGGACATCGCTGTCAACACCAGCACTGCTGTTGTTGATGTATTGGCAAGTTTTCGTTCAGTAGTTTGTAATCGCTTTCTTAACGACCGACTCCCATATCATCACGTTAAAACCCAGCGAGACACGGTCTACTGCCAAATCGGTCGCAGATGTGTTTCGAACGGTAAGCGGAATTACGAACCACGACCGTAATGCTTTTGCCACGGAGACCGAGAGAACACGATTTCTAGTAACAAAATGGACGTTGCGGTTAGAGCCCTCATCAGCACAGAATTAACAAACAACAAGAGGCACAACTACATGAAAAACGCTACACAAAACCGTAAATATAAACGTTTCTTCTCTGTATCATTGTTGTGGGATGCATACGTCTGTCACTTATCAGCTTGTGTGATAACAGTGGGGTGGAAATTCACATGTTGTATTTCAGAAAATAAAAGTGCATCCTTTACAATAAGTCACTAACAATGAATGTTACAATGAGAGTACTGACATGGTATATATAATATGGTATTTTTCATGAAAGGGAATCATGTAAAGTGGCTGAACAAAATTAGGAAGATCTTGATAGCAATGAAGATGTGGTTACTGAGACGAATATACCATAGACTGACAAGGTAATTAACAACGATTGCTTGGAAGAGGCTAATAAAACTAGAACATTATTTTAAAATATGAGAAAGTTACAAACAACATTCTTTAGTTATGTGATAAGAAGAGAGGCACTAAAGAATACCATGAAAACTGAAAAGTCAAGTGGGAAAACGGAGAAGCAGACCAAGAGAAATGAAACTGGATGGACTGAGATGGTGGCATGGATGAATATCATCAGCAGAGTTGATCCAGAACAAAAAGGACCGAGATCTGTGAAGAGACATGACAGCCTACATCAGCTGCACATGATGATGATGATGATTATGATGATAATAAGGATAACAGAGTTCTTTGGTCATATAATGGGAAGAAAGGCATTCGAATACATTGTGTGACAAGTGAAAAACCCATTTCGCCTGTTAACAGAGCCTCCCCCCCCCCTCCCCCTTTTCCGTCGTTATTTCCAATTCCAATTTTCGAAAAAAATATTTCAGATTCGGTCTCGTCAACCTGCCTCCTCAGCAACCTGCCTCCGTCGTTATTTGTATCTACCTCGTTATATGTTTGGGAATCAAATCTGCACATTTGGTGATGATGATGACGATGATGATGATGAATACGATGATAATGATGATGATGATGATGACGATGATGATTATGATGATGATGATGATGATGATGATGATGATGATGATGATGATGATGATGATGATGATGTTGATTATGATGACGACGTTGACGATGACGATGATGTGTGAGCCTATTTGTACATCTGACTGCAGAAAACCTGTATGTATGTTTGAGAATGTGTTTGCATGTGTTTATATTATATATGTACGTGTGTACATTTATACAAGCTTGTCAGTATGTTCAGCATTGGTACGGCATGCATTATATATATCTATATCTATAAAACAAAGTGTATGTATGTAAATATGTAAATATGTAAATATGTATGTCCTTTATTTTTTCGCTAACGGCCCATCCGATTGAGATGAAATTTTCTACACGCCTTCCTTTCATTCCAGAACTGTCAACTGTCGTATTTTTTTTTCTTCTTCCTCCTCCTCCCTCCTCCCATTCCCAAAATACGTACGTAAATATATGATGATGATGATGAAAGAATCCCCGAACCAAAACGCTTGGGAAAGGGAAGAAAATGACGTGACTACACATTAGCTAAGGGACTTAACTCTAGAAAAAGTTATTTCAAGGGGCATAACTTTTAATAACATTGTTGTATAACTTATAGTCATATTGTTGTATCGTTTTCAATGATTTATAAACTCTTTGTCTATAGTTATGTACCGGCATATGAGTTATAATAAATAATGATACAATCTTTTAGACATTTTCAAAGTTTACATAAAAATAATGCATAATGCATAACATTGTAACTCATCTTTCTATACTTAAGAAGTTATCTAAAAGATGTTGAACAATATCATCGCATCTTTAGTGTTTTCCGCCATCATATCGACACGATTCGCTTGACAGCACTTCTCAGCGCTATCAAGCCAAGACGCCTTACACATTTCAAGCAGTCTGATACGGGGGGAAAATGGCACGTCGTAATAGCACAAAGAAACAAGCAGCTTCCAAGATGCATAGTGAGAAAACCGACCAGACTATCAAGAAGACGAACCTGCCTTTGGAGAGTCTGCATGCAAGCTGTAATAAAGTATCTGAACCTACAGTCAATGAAACTACCAATAAGAAGAGCGACGACTACCCACAGACGAACACAAAAACTTGTGAGAGGAAGGAGGACCAAGACACCAGAATCAGAAACACTGATTCAAACACAGTCAGATGGGTGGTCAAGCGGCACATGCATGAATACGCACAAGATGCAATGACATATGTTCGCGCATATGGCCGCCCAGATTTGTTTATTACCTTCACATGCAATCCTACATGGGATGAAATAACAGAACTGTTGTTAACTGGACAATCATCATCAGATCGCCCTGATATTTCCGCACGTGTGTTCAAACAAAAATTGAAATCTTTAATGGATTTAATTGTCAAGCATCACGTTTTTGGAGAGACACGCTGTTGGATGTATTCCATCGAATGGCAAAAAAGAGGATTGCCACATGCACACATTTTGATTTGGTTGATGGAAAAAATCACACCAGATCAAATTGATCAAGTCATCTCAGCAGAAATACCAGATGTCGACATTGATCCAGAGTTACTTGAAGTCGTCACCAAAAACATGATTCATGGTCCATGTGGCTTCCTCAATAACAATTCACCTTGCATGTCTGATGGAAAATGCACAAAACGGTACCCAAGACATTTACATGCAGAGACAATCACTGGCAATGACGGATATCCACTATATCGTCGACGCTCAACTGAAGATGGCGGCAAATCTATCACTTTAAAAGTACGAAACAATGATCTTCAAGTCGATAATCGTTGGGTTGTACCGTATTCACCGTTACTCTCGAAAACGTACAAAGCACACATCAATGTCGAGTATTGCAATTCGGTTAAATCGATCAAGTACATTTGCAAATATGTCAACAAAGGAAGCGATATGGCAGTTTTTGGAGTGGGAAATGCAACTGCGTCTATCGATGAAATAGACCAATATCAAGTGGGACGCTACATTAATAGTAATGAAGCAGTATGGCGTATTTTATCATTTCCAATCCATGAACGTCATCCAACAGTTGTTCATTTGGCAGTGCACCTTGAAAATGGACAGCGCGTGTATAATGAAGCATTGGTTTCGACGGAGGACATATGTTTGGCAATCGCTAACAAACCACTGGTACAATTGGGAATGACTGCGCCAGATCGATCTGCAACGAGAATCACTCTTTGATGTCGACGAATTGTGTGCATTTGTTCAAACGAATCTTCTGAAATTGGTTCCAGAACAACGTATAGTGTATGACATAATTATGCATGCAATTAAAAGCCAAACCGGCGGATTGTATTTCCTAGATGCGCCCGGGGGCACAGGGAAAACTTTTCTCATTTCACTTATATTGGCAACCATACGATCACGACAAAATATTGCGCTGGTTATCGCATCATCTGGAATTGTGGCAACTCTTTTGGATGGTGGCCGAACAGCACATTCAGCACTAAAATTGCCCTTGAATATTCACATCACTGAGACACCAACATGCAATATCCGAAAAAATTCTGGAATGGGTAAAGTACTCCAATCATGTCAACTCATTGTATGGGACGAATGTACTATGGCACACAAAAAAGCATTGGAGGCGCTTCATCGTACACTACAAGATTTCAGAGGAAATGAACAGCTCTTCGGTGGCGCACTTATTTTATTGTCTGGTGATTTTCGACAAACTCTACCAGTTATACCACGTTCAACACCCGCTGATGAACTTAATGCATGTCTGAAATCATCAGTTTTGTGGCGACACGTTCAGAAATTGACTTTGAAGACCAACATGCGTGTACAACTACAACATGATGCATCCGCAGAAGTTTTCGCAAAACAATTGTTGGATATTGGGAATGGAAAAATGCCAATCGATGAATCCACACATAGTATCACGTTGCCAACAAACTTCTGTAACATCACAGCAACTATAGACGAATTAATTGACAAAGTTTTCCCAAATATGGCACGGAATCACAAAAATCATCAATGGCTCAGTGCACGTGCTATATTAGCAGCTAAAAACAACGATGTCAATGCCATCAATTGCGCCATTCAAAACGAAATACCAGGCGAAGCGACAACGTATAAGTCCATCGATTCTATGATGAATCAAGACGAAGTTGTCAATTATCCAACTGAATTCTTGAATTCCCTTGATTTGCCAGGCATACCGCCGCACGTTTTAACATTGAAAATTGGTGTGCCTATCATTCTTCTCCGAAACATCAATCCACCTCGACTTTGCAACGGTACCAGGCTTGCAGTCAAAAAGATGATGAACAATATCATCGAAGCTACAATTTTGAATGGGAAATTTAAAGGAGAAGATGTACTGTTGCCTCGCATCCCAATGATTCCAACAGACATGCCATTCGAATTCAAACGCCTGCAGTTTCCGGTGCGAGTTGCATTTGCCATGACGATCAACAAAGCACAGGGACAATCGCTACAAGTGTGTGGACTAAATTTGGAAAATCCGTGCTTCACACACGGACAGCTATATGTGGCCTGTTCACGCGTTGGAAAATCTTCGGATTTATTCGTCTACGCACCAGACAGAAAAACAAAAAATATTGTTTATCAAAAAGCACTACGTTAGACATCATATTTGGTGTTCGGCCATAACTTGAAATTTATACAAGATTTAAAAAAAAATAATCCTAGCATTAAGCAAACTTTTCTCCTCTAGATAGACAGACAGACAGGCAGGCATGCAGGCAGGCAGGCAGGCAGGCAGGCAAGCAGGAGAGGAGGCAAAGAAGAGAAGAAGGATGGGAATATGAGAAGAAGTAGAATTTGGGGATGAAAAAGAGGGGAAGAAGAAAAAGAGGTTGAGAAGAAGAAGGCGAAAAGGATGAGAAAGATAAAAAAAAAGGAGGATGAGGAGAATAGAATGAGAAATAGTAGAAAAGTACAAATGTCTTCATGCTTTTTAAATGCATTATGTTCTGGTGTTTCTTTAACACATTTGATCCTGGGGGAAATTTTTGGCTTTATGTCATAGTCGTAATCTAACACCTTTAGTTTTGGGGTATATTTGACAAAGCTGCCCTCGTGTAACTTTAACCCATTCTGCCTTGATTATTGCTTTAGACTCCTGCCTCTGAACCACTTGGATCCAACATTGATTATCCTCTAAACATGATTGTCAGAAGATGTTGATTTAAGTGCCGGGGTCCATGTGGTACTTCCAGCATGCCAGCACAATAATAACAACATCAAGTGCAGTTGTGTTTAGAAAATAGGTGCATAACATCGTATATTCACAGCAAATGCCCGGTATCAGTTGCAAGTTTATTTGTTGCTTTCACTTTCTGTATTTCAAACTGCTATAATAATAACTCTTTCTGTTCCAGGAGTTTATTACTTTAAAATAACACATTTGTATGATATTCTTCATGTCAAGTTTCTCAAATACAAAGTTAGTTTATCTATTTGCAAATTATTTAAAGTAGTCTCAGCAAGTGTTACATAAAAACTGCACGTCATTACGAGTGCAAATGACTCAAGAGTCTCATTGTTGATGTTAACCTAATGAAGAAATAAATCACTATTACTGCCTCTAAAATTGTCTTATTTAAAACGAAATCAGCCACAGGCAAGTGAGGACTACATTATTGTATTACTTTAGGCTGACCGTACATACTTCACGAAATCATGCTCATTATGTGAACGATCCTGCAAGATTCTCGACTCTACAGCAGACAATATAACTATAGTGAATATTTCTTGAATTCAATAATTCAGTTTTCCATTTCATGTTTTCAACTTGGCATTGCTTGTCAGACAGATAGTGGGGAACGGGATCTTATATGACTACTTATATAATTTAAATGAGATGCTCTCCACCATGGTCTGGGCCGGGTCAGACAGACAGACAGATAGATAGATAGATAGACAGACAGACAGACAGACAGACAGACAGACAGACAGACAGACAGACAGTCAGTCGGGAACGGGAACTTATATGACTACTTATATGAATTAAATGAGATGCTCCCCACCAGGAGTTGGGCGATGCCGGGCCGGGTCAGACAGACAGACAGATAGATAGTCGGAACGGGAACTTATATGACTACTTATATGAATTAAATGAGATGCTCCCCATCAGGGTCTGGGCGAAGACGGGCCGGGTCAGACAGACAGACAGACAGACAGATAGACAGACAGACAGACAGATAGTCGGTAACGGGAACGAGAACTTATATGACTACTTATATGAATTAAATGAGATGCTCCCCACCAGAGTCTGGGCGAAGCCGGGCCGGGTCAGCTAGTATATATATATTAATTGGCCCCTTGCCGTCTTGACAGACGATGGTTTGGTACATTCTGTTTCAAAAAAGGCATAATAACTACAACCCATATGAATTTTGAGTGTGTGTGTGTGTGTGTGTGAGCATGTGTGGAAGCTTGTCAGTGTCAAACTGTGTTTTTGCAACAGTGTATCTTGTATGTTTGCATCTATAAAAGTCGCTTAAAAGTCGACAGGGTCGACTTCATTGCACCGGGTTTATCCCATGTGGCTCGGTCTCTTTCCGCAGCACGGAAAGCGTCGCACAAAGCACGAACTCCGTAGCTTTTAGCGACGACCCACAGGAGTCTCCGAAACATTTAACTCGTAAACCGAAGGACGCGGCCCGGAATCGAACCCACAACCTTCGGAGCACGAGTCAAACGGCTTGACCACTTCGCCACAGAGGCTCCCGTGTATATCTATTCCTGTGTGTATGTGCATAGGAGTAAGAAATCTGGTGTGAAATTGTATCTCGTGTTGAGAGGTCATGTTGTTTCTTTTAACAAAAAAGACGTAAATAAATAGGTGAGTACATAAGTAAATAAATAAGATAATAAATAAGTAAATAAGTAAGTAAATAAATAGGTAAATAAATAAGATAATAAATAAGTAAATAAATAAGTAAATAGATATGTGAATGAATACACACATAAATAATCAAATAAATAAGTAATAAATAAGTTAATAAATAAGTTAATAAATACTTAAATAAGAAAGCAAATAAATCATATAATTAGATAAATAATTAAATAAGTAAATGAATAAGTAAATATTTTTTTTTGCATATCCCTTACCGGACGTTTCAGTCAACATCAGCATTTTTCAGCTGCTGTTGTACTGGCAAGATTACGATTAGTAGTTTGCCACTGCTTTCTGCGCGATCGGCTCACATACCCCGTACGTTACCACGAGGCGAGAGCCGCTACCGATTCTCGTGCAGGTTACGTTACTCTCGAGAATATACGGGATTACGGAGAAAAACGTAAAACCCTGGGCCAGGGAGACGGCAAGTAAACATTGAAGTATAAATAAACAAACATGTTTGCATATTCTTTACAGGACATCGCTGTCAACATCATCATCTTTCAGCTGATTGTTGATTTCTTGGCAACATTACGCTCAGTAGTTTGCCATTGCTTTCTGAGCGGCCGGATCACATACCGTCGTCACGTTACTTACGAGAGTATACGAGATTACGGAGAAAAGTCGCTTAAGGCCAGGAAGCCGGCATTGAAGTATGTAAAAAGTAAATAAATAAGTAAACAACAATAAATAAGCAATGAAATAAAAAAAAAAAAAAACGTTTGATAACTACTGAACAGAGAAACCTGTAAAATACAATGGCCTAGTCTCTACCCCATAATCTGTCCGACATGGGAGGCCCTACCAGTAGCTGTGCTACCGTTCGCATAACTCTTTGGGGGTTACTGGAACACACAATCTCATCTACCTCTTCAAGATGGATACACAAGCATTTTTATTTGGCTGTACTTTAATGTACATTTTCTTACATATTGCCACCTGTAGCGGGGCCATGTTTTTATTTCCTTTACATTCTTTCTGTCATTAATATATCATTGGCTATTGAAGGACATTATGCAAATAGACAAGCCGACCGAGATGTAGACGTCCAGTGACAAACAGAATCCAGACACACAAATAATCCACTGCGTAAAACAAGCAAAATATCTAGGAAGACAAACAGAAAGGCAAAGAGATATTTCCTAGTTACGTCCTGAACGTGTTTTCACTTTCTCTTACTATTGAGACCCCATTTCAAGAACCGTCAAATTGCTGTGAGAGCACTCTTCATTGTAAACAGACAGTCCCAGACAAGGAATAAAATCATTAAGTTCCCAGACATAGCATGTTTTCTGTCCACTGCAGTCCCAGGAGCCTGAATTTCCAAGCTGACAGTGAGAAAGTAATCAAATAGGAACCGCATGATGGCATTTTTGCTGTGCACCATTTGCTCCTTAAAAACTACAATTCTTTATTCGCTGTCCCTGGGTCTAATTCTGACCTTCGTGGTTGATGATCGCGTGATCACATGATTGGTAGATGCGTTATAGGGGTCACATTAACAGACTGGATATCACATACGTGTAACAGCCGTTTTCGCAAGCCTTAACCGATTCAGTGCCAAACAAAAAGAACGTTTGGACCAGACATGGTGCACAATCAAATGAACAAGTATTATAATGTAAATGGCCCTTCACTGCGCATAGAAACTGCGCATTATACTAAAGAAATATATGTGTATGTTGTTTGTCCATCAAGAGTCATGATGACCATTCATTTCATCCAGTGGGGTTGAAAGTATGGAGCCGTGAGTTCTAAGATGGCTGATAAGGCCTATTTTGGCTCGAAATGTTCTTTGACGATGTGGGCATAGGATGCTTGACGCTCCAGGAGGAGGATCTCCTGTAGTAGTTTTTCTGTGCAGCCCTTTCTTCACATCTCTTGCAGTCCTGGTTGCTTCACAAGTGACTGCACCCTTATGTAATGATGTATGCCACGAATTACGGTCTTTAGCTGCAGTCTCCCACGTGTCAAGATGAATTCCAAAAGCTTTAAGTGAGATTTTCAGAGTGTCTTTAATGCGTTTCCTCTGGCCGTCTTGGGAGCGTTTACCACAACGCAGCTTACCGTAAAAAAAAATTGTTTAGGGAGCCTCTGATCTGGCATACGAGTTAAGTAACCAGCCAAGCGAATCTGATTTTTCATTAGTAGAGTGTGGATACTGGGCATGGACGCTCTTTCTAGAACTTCAGTGTCTGGATCTTGTCTTGCTATATAATCTTCAATAGCTTCCTAAGGCGGACTGTGTGGAAGTGGTTTAATTTCCTAGCATGTCGCTGATAAACAGTCCATGTTTCACAAGCATATAGCAGTGTGGATAATAAAACTGCTTTATAGACTTTCACCTTTGTTTACAGGCTTGTTTCATTTCTGTCCCATACATTCTTGTACAGTCTGCCAAAGGCTGAGCTGGCCTTGGAGATTCTTGCATTCACTTCGTCATCAATTGTGGCAGCTTGAAATATGAATTACATTGGCACCTTGCCGTCTTGACAGACGATAGTTTGTGCTTCAAATAGGCATAATAACTCTAACCCATGGCGGTATTGAATGTGACTGATAAAACCAATTCGCGCTGTAAATGTTCGGCCACAGTGGAAGCATGTGAACACGTGGTCATTTTCACCATAATGCACCATCTTACGTCTCACACGCTCGGTGTGTGACTTATCTGCAATAATTTTCTCCTTTCTCTTTATTCCATTTCTGATGTTTGCCCTCCATGCAACACGTTCAGCGGCGACTTGCTCCCAATGTGCATTATCAATGCCTGTATCAATCATGTCTCGCTGACACATATCTTTGTATCGTAGTAGAGGCCGACCCTGAGATCTCTTACCCATCTGTAATTCACCACACAAAAAAAGATGTCCTTTGGTATTCTACCATCATCCATTGTGTTCGTTAACTTTTTCGCGTAGGGGATAGATTTATTCATCTCTTGCGTGTAATTGGTGTGCCAGGATGTAAAACCAGGAGTTTCTACTCAAGATCTGCTCGGGTGCTACGGAGTTCGTGCATCGAGCGAAGCCATCCTTGAGTGAATTTTCAGCAGCGCGTGTGGTTCTCAGCAGTCTGTGTTTACGTTTTTTCAACATGGCGGAACAACGTGTGTTCTCCGAGCGGTCAGCAGTCAACATAACGAAGCGGCGTGGTAGCCGCGCAGGGAGAAAGAAGCAAGGTAAACGCGGTGGTTTGAGACGTTTTAGACTCAAGTGTCACCGTCTAGGACTCAGGAACATCCGTATTCTATATTGGAACTGTGCCTAGTGTAAAACAACGGGGCTCTATTTTAGAAACCCTAGTTTACAGGAACGACTATTGTAGCACTCCAGGAGACGAGACTGGGCGATCAGCTACTCCGAATTGCCGGCTTCAAATGTTTCTACAACAGACGACATCTGGGAACGGCGATTCTCGTTCGCGACAGCATGGTGGCGTCAGAGCTAGACATGTCCAGTTGGGACAGTGACGATATACAAATACAGGCGTTGAGAGTTCATTCCAGTATACCATTCGTGTTAGGTTAATGTTTATGCCCGCTAATGCGAGTGTGGACGCCCAGAAGTGGCAGTGCTTAAGTGGCATATTAGGCCACTTGAGAAATGTTATTTTCTGTGGTGACTTCAACGCTAAAGGCAGATCATGGGGAAACACTTCCTCCAATACACAAGGGGAGGTGCTCGAGACTGCACTGGAAACCATCGACCTGGTTTGTATCAACAGTGGCTGTGTCACCAGGACAGCAAGCCGTCCAGGCGATGAGGACAGTGCTATTGATCTGGCGCTAGTTTCACCTTCACTCACTACAGTGTGTAGATGGGGTGTCCTAGGACACCATGGCAGCGACCACCACCCTTGCAGCATATTGGTGGAGAAAGGCAGAACCAGGCAGCACAAGCTAAAGGTAAAGACGTTCCAGTATGACAGTACAGGGAATGATGTGGTGAGTAAAATAAGACGTGACAAGCGCAGAACGTTTCAGGGCAGGGAAAAAAGCTGGGAGCAGCCACCGTGGTGGAGTTTCGAGGTGGAGAAGGCTTGGGTGGATAAGCGTAGTGCTGTAAGGAGATGGCGAAATGCCAAGAAGAACAGAGCTAATCATCCTAGTCCCTGCTTGCACTTAGAAAGAGAGATGCACACAAAAGTTAGCTATTTCAAAAAACTGGTCAAGGTGGTTAAAAGCGAAAAATGGGCAGAGGTGTGTCAAAGAGTAAGCACAGACAAGTCACTGAAATTGTTCTGGCGACTACATAAAAGCATGAGTGGTGTAGTCAAGAATAAGAGCATTTCTGACTTCCAAGGTGCTGACCTCATCTGGCAGAGAACTGACGAGGACAAAGGCAAAGCCCTCTTTGAACGCTACCTTGAGCAAGGCAACCAGACAGATATGGGAGGCCGAAATCTGGCCAAGGAGGTCACCTCAGACAGATGCAAGGCCCAGAACACTTTGGATGAAGACACAGTGACAGTGAAAGAAATCAAGGCTGTGCTTCGACGATCAAAAAAACAGTGCTCCAGGTCCTGATGGCATAAGATACGACGACATAAATAGGTGTACCGACAATGAGCTAGAGAAACTAGCAGACATGTACAACAACAGTATAGGGAGTGCTAGCATCAAGGAGGAATGGTTACACAGCTATCTGATTCCCTTGCCGAAGCCTGACAAAGACCACAAAATAATTCAGGGATATCGAATTATAACCATGCAGAATACAATAGGCAAGCTGCTGGAGAAGGTAATTGCCAGGAAAATATCAAGCCAACTAGAGAGGCAAGGTGTTTTCCCACCTACCCTGGGTGGGTACCGTCCAAAAAGAGAAACCTGGACCAATGCAGCAGTCTTTGCCCATGATGTCTATGAAGGTTTCCACTCAGGCACTGAAACCGTTGCTGCAGCGATTGATCTTGAGGACGCATACAACAGAGTACCACTGGATTTTTTAATGTTTCAGCTTCTTGAACTAAACGTAAGTCCATTCCTCCTTAGTTGGATCGCTGCAGCCCTCTTCCAACGGAAAGTAGTTTTTAGATGTGGCAGTTGGACTTCGGAACCAACAACAATATATCCTGGCCTACCACAGGGATCACCATTATCTCCGGTACTGTTCAACGCCTACACAGTGAGAATCACCAGTGAGCAGATCACTGGACCTGGCAGGACATTGTCATATGCCGATGATGTTTTAGTGTATCGTCAGGGTAAGGATAGAGAGGAGGTTGCTGTGGAACTACAAACCGAACTCAATCGCATAAGTACTTGGTGTGATGAAGCTGGGGCAATGGTCAACCCAACAAAGGCAACAGTGACTTGGTTCTCGTTGAATAATCATATTGTCAACACTCCAACACCAACTGTAATGCTGTGTTCAGAGACGGTGGAAAGAACGCAGGCAATGAATTACCTGGGGATACGGTTTGATCGAAGCCTTGCTTATAATGTGCACATAGACCAGGTGATAACAAAGGCCAAGCGGGGTTTGGCAGCGATGCGGGTGATGGCGGCAGCAAACTGTGAGCAGCGCCATCTATGTCTTCTGTACGAGGGGCTGGTCATGTTGTTTTGGAGTATGCAATGGCAATCCTGACTCTCAGCCATAAGCAGATAGAAAGGATAGAAAGGATACAGAATGAAGCTATGCGCATTATTCTTGGATGTACAAGAGATACAGCATGCAGGGCGATGCGATACCTTCTTGATTTTCCAACCATTGAAGAGAGAATACAAGTTTGCAGGGCACGCGCCTACCTCAGAATTAACGCAAACACACAACATCCACTGCATAGTGAAATTAGGAAGGTGAAGGGCAGCAGGTTAAAAAGAGGACGGTCGTGGATGGGTCAAGCAGGTGTGTTCACTTGAGGACTTAGAACCTGGCGAGGAGTGGGTGCAAGTGCCAACAGACTTCTGCAGATCCTTTTCAGTTTGCATCCAACTAGATAGAAAATGCAGACAAGAAAATCCGGCTGCTGTTGAGGCTGAAGTACAAGCGTTGATTTTCGAGAATTCGCTAGACGGTGACGCGGTCATCTACACAGATGGGTCGGTCGTCCGACATGTGAGAAGCTCATGGGCCTTTACAGCTCGGGCCGGAGGGAGAATTGTGAAGGAGGACTCTGGTGCTTTCACTGAAACCACAAGTAGCCTGACCATGGAAGTCATGGCAGTAAGTAAAGCAATAACATGGCTCGAGACACAGACATTCACTAGGGCTTGTTTCCTTAGCGACTCAATGAACATGATCAAGAGGATAGAGGAGCGGTCGATCCGAAGAGAATGGTTGCTGCCTCTGAAGCGGTCTCGGCTGGCAAAGATTAGTTTCATCTTCGTGCCAGGGCATGCGGGAGTAGCAAGAAAATGAGCGGGCTGACAAGCTCGCAGGTGAGGCTACTGTGGAGGGCGGACGCGCCATGGACCAGGCTGACATTCTGAATGCTCTACGAGAAGTGAGACTTTTGCGAGAACCAAGTGATGACTGTGAATCTACAACGATGGCCAGACTGCGAGAGCAGCAAATTAAAAGAGGGGTGGCCAAACAAGAACACTACAGCAGGAAGCCAAAGAAGATTGATAAACCAACACAGAACTGGCGTCGTTAGTCCGCTACACGCTGCGGGATTTGCTGAGGAGGGGATTCGAGCACTTACTGGACTGAATGGTTCGATGTGCAACGAGGATGATCTGTCGACTAACTAACTAACTAACTAACTAACTAACTGTCCTATCCATCTAAGTCTACGAAGACTGAGCATGGAATAAACCGTCACACAACCTGATCATTTCCAAAACTTCAGTATTTGTGATTTTGTTTTGCCACTTAACACCAAGAATTTTTCGCAGACACCGCATATGAAAGCTGATTAAACGTTTCTCTTGGTGTAAGTAAGTTGTCCAGGTTTCACTGCCATAAAGACGAGTACTAAGGACACAGGCTTAATAGACAAGGACTTTAGTTTTGGCAATAAGCTTCCTGTCCTCCCACACTCTTTTTCTTAACCTGTTCATTGTTGTTGCTGCCTTACCAATCCGGATGTTGATTTCCTGATCTAGGGATAATTTGCTATTTACCACTGATCCTAGATATGTAAAATGGTCTACCATCTCTAGTTCGGCTCGTCAATAAAGATTGATGGTACCCCATGTGCACCTTGTGACATAATCTGTGTCTTATTTTTGCTAATTGTTATAACAAATTCAGAACAAGCATTGGAGAATGCAGATAGTAGACATCGTAATTTTTCCTCAGCGTGGGTCGTAACTGCAGCATCATCTGCAAAAAGCAACCCTTTGATCAGTACCCTCCTAAGTTTGGTCTTGGCCTTCAATCTCCGTGCATCGTAGAGGCCGCCATCTGAGCGTGAGTGAATGCAAATACCACCATCCTGATTACAAAAGGCATATTTCAGTAGAAGTGAAAAGTATATTCCAAAGAGTGTGGGGGCAAGTACACAAACTTGTTTAACTCCACTCTTGATTTATTTCAAACTCTTCTGAAGTTGCACCATCAAACTTGATTATACCCTTCATGCCTGTGTGGAACGATTCCACAATGGACAGAAGAGTTGGTGGGCAGCCAATCTTCTTTAGTGCCTTGAACAGATCCTCACAACTGACCAAATCAAATGTCTTAGTGAGGTCGATGAAGGCAAAAAATAGTGGTTGATTCTCTTCACGGATGTTTCATGCATTTGTCGCAATGAGAATATCATATCAATGGTAGACTGGTTCTGTCGAAAGCCACACTGTGATTCGGGGTAGATTTGATCTCCTAGGACTTGAAGTCTGCGCAGAACAATTCTGGCAAATACTTTTCCAACAATACACAGAAGTGAGATACCCCTATAGTTGTTGAAGTCGCCCCGATCGTCCCTGTTCTTGTACAATGTTATGATGCTTGAATCTTTGAAATCCTGTGGAACTTGTCCTTCTCGCCAGCATAGCTCTATTAGCTGGTGGATCTGTAGAGTGAGTGTGTCTTGTGTCTTGCCCACTCCTGATAACCTCTATTGGAATCCCATCCTTACCTGGAGCCTTGCCAGATGCAAGTTCATTTATAGCACACTTAACTTCTGCTATGGTGGGAAGTGTGTCCAGGTGGTCAAGAGTTGATAGGGCTTCTATGGCGTTGAGGGCATCATCCGCTAGCTTGGTCTCACTTGAGTAAAGCTCCAAATAGAGCTCTAACCATCTGTCCATTTGTTGTTTCTTATTAGTGATGATTTCTCCAGTCAAGGTTTTCAATGGTGCACTTCTTTTGATCACTGGACCACAGGTTTTCTATATTCCTTCATACATGCTTCTGATGTTTCCCTTATCACTTGCGATTTGAATGGTCTAACATAACTTGATCCAATAGTCATTTGGACACTGCCTGGCAGTCTTTTGCACATACTTCCTAGCTTGCTTTAGCTCACCCAGAGTGTTACGCTTTGGTCTTTTCTTATTTCTTTAGAGAGCTATCTTCTTCTTATCAATCAAGGGCTGCAGAGTCTGGTTGTTTGCATCTTATGATCCACAATGCCGTAAACCCATACGGCAGTTTTATAAGAGTTTCCTTAAGTTTACCCCACTTTTCATTTACTGTACAATTTTCTGGTGTATCAACGAAAGCGTCTTCAAGTTGCTGTTGAAATTGAAAGCATTTTTCAGGATCAGGATGAAATATGAATAAATAAAGTAAATATGAAATAAAGAAATATAACAAATATCACGACGACTCTGGTATAGCGATATATCGTCTTTCTGTCCAAATGGGAGGTCACATTCAAATTTGTCGATATACTGTCCTCCGGCATTTAGTCAGTTAGTCGCGGTTCCATCTTCACGGCAAAGGGTCGTCCCATTTTGCTCCATTCCTGTGCGAGTGAATATCACACAAAATGCTAATTCCGCACAGAAACAGTCAACGTGCATCAGGCATACCGAGGTGCTAGAACCATATTTGTATACACCATTCGGCACTCGGGAGATGATGTGGTCACTTTCACACCGATCGCCTTTACTTTCAAAGACATTCTTGGTACCCATTTTAGGCTGGGTGAATCTGGGAGTCCATTTCCATTTTCGAAAAATCGAATTCGCCCAACTGCGGATCCAACACAGAACCAACTGGTCGACAGGCGAATGTTTATACCAAATAATGCCCAGGACAAAAGACATGGAGAAGGACTTCAAAAACAAATGGAGAAAAGTAGACACAGAAATGAATAATATGGGGAGGACATCGACAGAGCTGCATCATCATCATCATCATCATCATCATCATCATCATCATCATCATCAAGTGTCCTACCAGCTGGCGTAGGAGTTCATGTCTCTCAATAGATCTCGGTCTTAAATGTTTTAGATCAGCTCTGTTGCTGATATTCCTCCATGCGACCGTCTCATTCATAAAGCATCATATCTCTTGGTTCGCCTCTGCCTCTCTTCCCCTTGGCCTTTTCAGTCGTCACGATGTTCTCCAATGTCTCTCTTCTCATCGCATGATCAAAGAAAGCTGTTTGTCTCTTTCTTATTGTTGTATATAATGTTTTAGTTTCATTATCTTTCAGGCAATCGTTGTTAGTTACTCTAGCCGTCTACGGAACCACATCTCTGTTGCTTCCAAGTAAGAAATCTAAAACCACTGGAGTGTTTTGGATTTCATAGACCATATCTTTAGGAAAGGAAAATCCCAGCTGCACCTCCCAGTGGTAGAGGATGGGAAACACACCACGGCCTGGCAACGCAGCCCTGGGGACGGTGTATCCACTGGGATAAGTGAACAACTCTGCAGCTGAGCAGAGCAGGGCACTCGATTGTCCTGACAGTCGGAAATGGCTGTCAAAGGTAGAGGTAAAAGACCCCCATGTGATCGTGGAAGACAAGGGGAAACCATTAAATTATCTCCCCAAGATTTCATGAATAGTCACTTATCAGAGCTGCATGGGGTAGCTAAATATAGTAGAACTTGAAGTGAGTTGGTTGAGAGCCATATGGGTGATAATGGGTGCAAGAAGAATATCCAATAATGTGTGAGAAATAAATTAACAGGTATTGTTCGGCACTTATACAAGTGGCGACTAGAAATATTGAATATATGACACACGCATCATCAGCTTCATGTGCCCTACCTTTAAGAATGGGCTGTCATGGTTCGCCATTTCACACAATCACCAGTCGTGTATGTGTTCTGTGTTCTTAATAGACTGTAGAATGAATTGGTCATACTAAGTGCCAAGAGGCAAATGACAACCGTAAACTAATTAGATAAATTACATGTACACCGTAGTGGTTTTTTTTTTTTAATCAAATGAAATAAACTATAGAACTTGGTAACAACTGGCGGGACTGAGGGGGAAAGAACACGTGTAAGGCAAGAGAAGTAAATATATGGATAGCTTCACCAGATGGCATGGTAGGGACAAGAACACAGGGCTGATCCACGACTCTGGTGGTCATGTAAGATGGCGAAACATGACCGCCCTCGCTTGCCGGCATTGCACATGGTTATGATGAATGTTGCAAATTTGGTCCCCGCTGGAAACATAGCGTGAGTCTCCAGTCGGCCTTGTGACCTGGAGCTGACAAACCGGCTGTGAAGTGTTATTACCTTGTCCACTCCAAACACAGAACGAGGCGGTGACATCCCTACTTGAGAACGTGGCGAGTGCAAGTTATAATTTCAATATTCTGTACGACTTGTCACGGTCGCGAATGATAAAATGGGACAGGCTTTCCACTCGACTGATCAGCCTAATTGTACTGTGTCGGCAAAAATCGAGTTTTCTATTCCTAGCACGCAGACACGAGATAGAGTTGCACGATAGTCTATAACCTGCTTAATGTAGTTGCTACAGTTGCATGCTTGTGTGTAACTTACTTAATTTTTGCTAGGGTTGCATTATTAGACAATTACTTACTTAATATTTGATAGAGTTGCTTAGTAGACTATTACTTAATTTGTATTAGAGTTGCATATTCGAGCTGAAAAGCATCTGATGGCTGCAGAAATGTGGTTTCTGAGGAAAATGCAAAGAATACCATGGACAGACAGAAAAACCAATGACCAAGTACTACAGGAGACAAATGAACATCGTAGACTGATTAGAGAAATTAGACGTAGACAGTCAAAATTTTTTGGACATGTTATGAGAAGAAATGGGTTGGAGAACTTGGTGACAACTGGCAAGATCGAGGGGAACAGACCAAGAGGAAGACCGAGAGGAAAATACCTGGATGGCTTGGCCACATGGCATGGACGAGACAGGAACACTGAGCTGATCCACGACACTGGTGATCGAGTGAAATGGCGAGTCATGACCGCCCACGCTTTCCGGCATGGCACATGATTGATTGATTGATTCGACTATTACTTACTTAACTTAATTAGTGTTCTTCTTCTTCTTTCTTTAGTCCATGTCGTGTGGTGTTGGGGATTTATTTATGTCTGTCCACAGCCTTCTATCTCTCGTGCTTCTAATTATGTCTGATATCGATCCTCCTCCATGATGCACGATTTCAAACTGAACTGTATTTTCTGTCTTGGTCTTCCCTTGCCTCTCTCCCCCTCTAAACTTCCCTTTGTGAAGACATACCCCAGCTGTCTCCTTCTCATACCATGCCCAAGGAATGTAGTCTGTTATCTTCTGATGAGAGTAAACAGTTTTCCTTGTGAGTTAACCTCTTTCAAGATATCTTCATTACTCTTTCTATTTGTCCTCGATGTTGACGTTTTTGTTAAGTCACTAAAAACCAGCAGGCGGACAGTTGGAGCATGCTTTAACGATCCTGCAGCTTGTCTTGTTAAAGACGTAGTGGGGTTACATTTCCTCTGGAGTAAAACAGGCAGCCGGACAGAGGGATCATGAGAAAGGAGAACCCATATGAATTGGTGTTACCTTTCCTCTGGAGTAAACTAGGCACGCCAAGAGAGGGACCATGCTGCATGGACAACACATGGTTTCCACATTCAGCCCAGGTTTTGTGCTACCGAGAGATAGATCTATATTTTAACAACTATCGTCTATCAAGACGGTTAGGTGCCAGTCTATAAAACTGATACTTAACTTGGTTATGTGATTCTTGTTGTAAACAAGGTCGTGACCGCTCCACCTGATGTTGTTGTGCAATCGATACTTCATCCTCAATTCTAGTGAGCATGGCTAGGGCGGTGAACGACAGTCACGCCATACTCTACACCCACGTGATTGTATCACTGATGTAAATGTAGCAGAAGTTGTGTGATGTTTCACATGGGATACATCATTACAGTGCATCTGTAATGATGTATTCAACACTGAAGGTGTTCGTGCGTACGTTTTTTCCTGCCACTCTCTTTGTTCTTCTGCCTCTTGTTCTTCGATGTATTCTTCTACTTCTTCTTCTTTCGTTCGCCTGAAATATGTTTATAACTACAATGTTGTCTCTTGTATGAATCTAACAGTCTTTTTTAGTTCGCTCAGCGGTCCATAGAGTTTATCTTCCACTGTTGTCTCTCTAGGCCAGAAGGTTCTCCTTCTTTCTTCTTTTTCTTCTTCTTCTTCTTCTTCTTCTTCTACTTCTTCTTCTTCTTCTTCTTCTTCTTCTTCTTCTTCTTCTTCTTCTGCTGCTGCTGCTGCTGCTGCTGCTGCTGCTGCTGCGTCTTTCTTCTTCTTCTTCTTCTTCTTCTTCTTCTTCTTCTTCTTCTTCTTCTTCTTCTTTCCTCCTCCTCCTCCTTTTCCCCTTCCTATCCTTCGTTTTCTTCTACTATTCATCTGCATTCCTCATTCTCACCTGCTTTTTCTTTCTCTTCCTCTCTCCCATCACCATCTTCTTTTTTTAACCATCTTTTTGTTCTTCTTCTATTCTTCCTTCGTTGACTTCTTATTTATCTTCTTCTTATTTCTCTTCCTCCTTCTCTTCTCCTTTTTTTTTTTATTGTTTTCCTTCTTCTTCTTCTCTGTATCCTTCATCTTCTTTTTTGTCTTCTTCTTTGTAATCTTCCTCCTCCTCTTCTCCTTCTTCAGGAAATAACTTTAGCAATTTTTCTATTCCGGCAATGCTCAAAAATTGAACAATGTCCTTTACATCTTCCTGTCCCCCAACAAATTGCGCTCTGCAGATCCACCAACGGGTAATGTCTCCATTCTCTGATACTTTCTGGATACTTTTGCCACATGTTCTCAATTGTTTGTGAAATTGTTCCAAACTTACAACTGAGAGTGCCTATCAGACCTCTTCATCGAACTCTTTCTCACAGTTCACAGAGATGTGCTCGGGATGCAAAGATCTGTCTGCTCGTTTCTGTAGACTGTGTTTGTGGCATTCTGCTTTAGTCTGTAATCTTCATGTTGTTTTTCTCCATGACAGTTACGTAAAGAGAGTAAAATATATGTAGCTAGTAAACTCGACAAAAGGAAAGACACACAATTAGATACAGGCGAACATTTAAACAATTTTCTTTATCAAAGACACAAATAAGCAGGCGAGCGTTTCAACAAATTTCTTTATCAAAGGCACACAAAAAAGCAGGCGAACGCTTCATCAAATTTCTTTATTAAAGACACTATTTGATGCAGGTAAACATTACAAAAAAAAAGTCTTTATCACACACACACACACACACGCGCGCACGCACGCACGCACACACACACACACACACACACACAGAGGAGAACGTTTCAAACAATTTCTTTATCAAAGACACACAAAAATGCAGACAAACATTTCAACACATTTCTTTATCAAAGGCACACAAAAAAGCAGGCGAACGCTTCATCAAATTTCTTTATTAAAGACACTATTTGATGCAGGTAAACATTACAAAAAAAAAGTCTTTATCACACACACACACACACACGCGCGCACGCACGCACGCACACACACACACACACACACACACAGAGGAGAACGTTTCAAACAATTTCTTTATCAAAGACACACAAAAATGCAGACAAACATTTCAACACATTTCTTTATCGAAGACACACAAAAATGCAGACGAACATTTCAACACATTTCTTTATCGAAGACACACAAAAATGCAGATTAACATTTCAACACATTTCTTTATCGAAGACACACAAAAATGCAGACGAACATTTCAACACATTTCTTTATCGAAGACACACAAAAATGCAGACGAACATTTCAACACATTTCTTTATCGAAGACACACAAAAATGCAGGCTAATGTTTCAACAAACTTTTTTAAAAATCAAAGACACAAGTAAATAAAATCAGGCGAACATTTCAACAAATCGCTTTACCCAAGACACACATAAAAAAGCAGGATAATTGGCACCTTTCCGTCTTGACAGACGATAGTTTGGTACATTGTGCTTCAAAAAGGCTTAATAACTGTCATATGGCAATAACTACGATCCATGGCGGTGGCGAGTGTGGCTGGTAAGGCCAATTCTTGCTGCAAATATTTGCCCACAGTAGGTGCATGTGAAAACATGGTCATTTCCACAATTTTGCACCATCTTACGTCTCTCACGCTCTCTGTGTGCTTTATCTGCAATCATTTTCTCCTTTGTCTTTATTCCATTTCTGATAGTTGCCCTCCATGCAACACGTTCAGCGGCGACGTGCTCCCATTGTGCATTATCAATGCCTGTATCAATCATGTCCCGCTTACACACATCTTTGTATCGTAGTAGAGGCCGACCCTGAGATCTCCTACCCGTCTGTAATTCACCAAAAAAGATGTACTTTGGTATTCTACCATCATCCATCCTCCTAACGTGTCCTATCCATCTAAGTCTACGAAGACTGAGCATGGAATACACCGTACACAACCTGATCTTTCCAATACTTCAGTATTTGTGATTTTGTCTTGCCACTTAATACCAAGTATTCTTCGCAGACACCGCATATGAAAGCTGTTTAAACGTTTCTCTTGGCGTGAGTAAGTTGTCCAGGTTTCACTTCCATAAAGAAGAGTACTAAGGACACAGGCTTGGTAGACGAGGACTTTTGTTTTGGCAGTGAGCTTCCTGTTCTCCCAGACTCTTTTTGCTAACATGTTCATTGTTGTTGCTGCCTTGCCAATCCTGATGTTGATTTCCTGATCGAGGGATAATTTGCTATTTACCTCTGATCCAAGATATGTAAAATGGTCTACTATCTCCAGTTCGGCGTCGTCAATAAAGATTGATGGTACACCATGTGCACCTTGTGACATAATCTGTGTCTTCTTTTTGTTAATTGTTAAACCAAATTCAGAACAAGCATTGGAGAATGCAGATAGTAGATGTTGTAATTCTTCCTCAGAGTGGGTCGTAATCGCAGCATCATCCGCAAACAGCAACTCTCTGATTAGTACCCTGCTAATTTTGGTCTTGGCCTTCAATCTCAGAGCATTATAGAGGCCACCATCTAAGCAGGAAAAAAAAAGCAGGATAGCGTTTCAACAAACTTCTTTATCAAGACACACAAACAAGCAGGAAAACATTTCAACAAATTTCTTAATCAAAGACACACCATAACAGCAGGCGAACATTTCAACAAACTTCTTTATCAAAGACACACAAAAACGAAGGCGAATATTTCAACAAGCTTCTTTATCAAATACACACCAAAAAAGCAGGCTAATGTTTCAAAAAACTTCTTTTTTTTTTTAAGACAACAGCAACAGCAACAACAACAACAACAACAACAACAACAACAACAACAACAATAAAGATATGTAGTTACATCAACAATCAAGTAATCCAATTAGTCCAACGAATGCCATAAAAGGAACCATAAGTTTGGGAATCGAAACTCTGGAAGGTGTATATTAATTAAGTAATGGGGATTGGAAATACACACACAAATACACATATCATCATGTTGCAGGTCCTTTTCAAAAGAAGCAACTGAGGCAGCAGGATATAACAATATGGATTGCGAACAGTTTGAGCGGGAAAAAGAGCAAAATTTGTACGACCGTTCGACAAAGTCTCGATAAGCGCCCACTCTCTCTCGATGAGTAGTGGGCCTGCAGTCAGTAAGCTGGTATAGCTTTTTTTCGGTCAGTCCTGCCGGCGTAGCTTGAAAGATCGTCGGTAGGCGTCCAGTGGTTTTGCATGTATCACCTTGTACCGGGAGGGCGCGCTTTAGCGATGCTACTCTTGGCTTGCGTGTGCGTGAACGTCTGGCCTGTCAGTCGCCATGAGCACTTGTGCGCTGGTGAGGCTCAACCGTAAATCGGGAGATCTGCTCGCAACCTAGACGAGCAATATCTTCTGTGGGCAGCTTCTCGCCTCATGTATGTGTGGTCTGTTCTGGCGGTCAGTCCGTCTTCGGCGAAGGAAATCTTGTTGATCCTATCAGTAATCATACTGCTTGTCGCTACGCTCATTGCTTGTCGCTACGCTTGTCTTAAAACTGAAAATTAAAGGAATTGACGGAAGGGCCGTTTGTACGAGGCTCTCGAGAGCTAATATACAGGGATAACTGGCCGTGGCAGCCTAACGTCCACTGCATCTGTGTCCGTCTTCCAGTCGTCTTGCCATGTTCGCCACTGGAGCCAGACGGACACAGACGAGGGAGCGGGGACAACGGAGTTGCGCGACCACTTCCTCGCTATGCAAAACCAAAGCGCAAGTCATTCGTTCCTCATCAAAAGATGTAGTGTAATGAATGGTCCTCGTCATTCATGATGGAAGAACATCGCTATATTTAGCTCCCGCGGGAGGTGAGACATACTAGACACAAACACAGAGTACATACCTTACAATAGACTCCATAACGGTGAAAAAGAGTGACAATTATCCAAAATCAGAAACAATCAACAATTATATAATAATGAAGTAATACAAGAAGAAATAAGTATTAAAGGACACAGAGAACAACCGATGTTTTTATTTTAAGAGTCTTTTTCAAGGACAGGACAACACAAACAGATTTTTTTAAAAAGAAAAAAAAAACACACAAAATGATAAAATAAACACAACTCCCGTGTTGACGAGAAGGCACAGATATGGGGTTCAATCCGGTCTTGACAGGCGCTCTTTTGCTACAAAGATTAAGTACAGTTCGACTGCCAAAGTGCCAGATAGGATATGTGTGGCCAAATGTTTGTAAACAGTCCGATTTGAATATATATATATATATATAGAGGGAAGACAGCATAGGTATATCCAAAGAAGTATTACTTCCAGCTAGATGGGTGCATCCCAGAGAGTTTATTAACTGACTTTCAATTATTTCAAGTCTAATGGAGTTGTTAGAGAAGCAAGCTTCCATGCAGTGACACATAAATCATCGACTCCATTGTGGTTCGAAGAATTTAAAAGGTTGGGGACAGGTTTGTAAGCATTTTGATTAATGTCTCTAAGGTGTTCCCTAAAGCGGTCGGCTAGGCGTCTGCCAATTTGACCAATATTTTTCCTTTATACTACCTTTATAGCACGTCACTATCATCACGGCTAGTTAAAGAGCGGGTGTATGTGTATGTATAATCAGAAGATGCGTAGTACATGGCCTCTATAATCAGCCGCGACTTGTTGCTGTGGAGAGGTAAACTCCTTACCTGGTCCTCGCTACATGTTGTAGTTATTATGCCTACTTTTAAGCACAGTGTAACAAACTATCGTGTGCCAATACGACAAGGTGCGAGTAAAAACAAAATAGCAAGAAGAGTTTGGGGAGAATGAAGAGAAACAGATTATCTGATGTTATGAACCGTCATTGTTCAGCATCATCAATCTTCATGTCCGGATCCAGTGATGCCTACTTCTATCATTCCATCTATTGGTACTGTCAACCTACCATCCGCTGCTTCGCTCCCCCTTAACTTTTCTTATTGCGTTCTGTTAACCATAACACACAAACTGGCTGTACAACCTTGTATATTTGCATATAAACAGATCTTCTATACCTGTCTGTTGATGCACAGATGTACGCCCCAGCGCATCCTTATCGAGCTACGCTCCCAGGCAGACTATATTTATGTTTTATTTGTTTCGTCACCCGGGGGGTCATATATTAAACATGATAAGCCAACGTCTTGCCTGTTAACTCCAGCTGCTGCTGAATTTATAAACTTACCCACAATAAAAGGAGCCACGGTGACCATGGTAAATGAAATCTACACACTACAGAGAACTGTCACTGTCAGAGTGGCTAAAATGCCGGTTTCAAATCGGGAGACACGGGTTTGAATCATCGGTAAGGCAGAACGATTGTAGAAACTAGAAAATAAGAAAGAGGAAAGAGACATCACGACAGACTAAGGTTCACGTTCATATTTGGTTTCATGAGGATGTTGTGTTAAGAACATATTTGATTTCATGGTATGCTGTGTTGTTTTACATTCATTTTTGATTTGCTGATGATGTGTAGTCCATATGTGATGTGCTAGAAATGTTGGCCCGAGTCCATATTTGATTTGCTGAAGATATTAACACTATATTTCAGTTGTTGAGAATGTGGGGTTAAGTTCATATCTGGGGTGTCGGAGATGTAGTGTTAAGTCCAAAATTTAATTTGAAAGAAATGTTGTTTTAAGTCCATATTTGGTTAGCTGGAGATGTGAAGTTAAGTCAATATTCGTATAATCGTGTAGTGTGCCTTAATTCTACATTCGTTGAGCTGAAAGTCTGTTGTTGTGTCCACTGTCGCTCAGGTGGTAGTATGCTGTTACATTCATATTTGCTTAGCAGAAAATACAGTGTTGTTTTCAATATTTGTTTAGCTTACAACACGGTGTTAAGTCCATTTCTTGCGTAACTGACAATAAGGGGTTAAATGTATATTTGGTTAGCTGGACAGAAGTCTGTAGCATTAAGGCCATATTTGCTTACTTGGAGATTGATTGATTGAAAACAATGTTTTCCCGTGATGAATTTGAATAACGAAGACACAAACAATAGATTGCAAGATTTATTGCCTGGCATATTTCGCTGCATCTCGTCAGGTACATACTGCAGACATCACACAACTTACGTAAATTAATTAGATAAATTCTTCAAACTGAAATATACACATGTTCGCACAGTAATGTCGATTGTCTACCACGGTAATTTTAAACTGACTAACATGTCTTTCATGAAAAGATTCCCATCAGCTCTGTTATTCCATTGTCTATCGTTTACATAGTTGTCCTCGTCTGATTCCATCTGGTCTGTACATCATTGCTGGTTGTGGTATACTCTCAGCTGGTAGTCTAATTATGTGGCCGAACCATTTCATCTGCTGTTTTCTGATGAAATCTAGCTCGACTATTACACCCACGTTAGACCTGATTTCATAAATTCTGATTTTCTCTTTTCTTAATGCATTGATCATTTTTCTCAGGAATCTCATTTCTTTTGGTGTAAATTTTTTTATATGTCATTGTTCTAGTTTGACAATGGTATCATAATGATGGGTGGAAGATGGAATATTGTTGTGAAAAACAATAACTAATGACAAGTGTTTGTAGTTTAGTTTTGGTGCCATTTATCCAATGCGTTCGGTTGCTTTATTGTACATATTCTCGATCTCGCCTTCTTATTTTCCAATTGATGCTACTATACTTCTTAAGTACTTGAAGCCTTTACTTGTTTCGGAGAGCGTTTTTATTTTTATTTTTTATTTTTGGATGAATCTTTGTTGTTTATTTCTTCTTTGGTTATAGTCATTACCTCTGTTTTACTGGTGCTAATTTTAATGGTATGCTCCTTAAACACTTCGTTTTGGCTATGTATGTGGACGTGTATTTCTGCTTATAATTTTTTAATTAGTGCTTCTATTTATAGTAGTGATGGACTTAATTTTGCGTGTGGGTTAGCTTTCCCTATTAACAGTGTCCCTCGCCATCAGGCGAACCCACTCCGACTTCAGAGGTACTTGTAATTTACGCCCCTAAGTCAAGGACGATAGGTCAACATTTTAGTCCAGCTGTCCGGTATAGGGGATGAACCACTTACCTCGGCATCAGCACGCCGGAAGTGATGTTTAAGAACACGAGTTCTTACCCATTCGGCCATGCGGATCTGCAATTAGTGCTTGACCGTCCACAAATAGAATTCTTTAATAGATTCTGTACCAAAAAAAAGTAGGTTTGGACCAAACAAAAATGAATGAAGGAAAATGGGAGGTAGGGGTGTGTTTAGTGTATGGCTTGAAAACTGTTAATGTGTAGCAGACCCGTATTAAAACGCAATAACAACATTTCAGCAATATATTAGCCTATGGCAGACATGGTGGTGTCACTTATGATGAGTAATCATCCAACGGCACTTTGTCAATTAATGCTGTAATGTTCCATTGTTCTGTTCTATGTTTTTGTTTCTGAGTTCTGTTCTGTGTTCTATTGTGTGTTCTTTCTTAATGTGATGTTACTGCGGTCCATGTTTGGTTGGATTCTTTACGATACTGACCGTCTTTAATTTCCCAGAGAAATAACTGGTAACCATGTAATGGCGTGATTCAATCCCAGAGTTGATTGATTAGGGTTTAGCAATTTCGTCATTACCATTTTATTTACAAATTAGCTCTGTAGCAGCTGCATTGGTTTGACTCTTATGGCTTCTGAAAAAAAAAAAAAAAATCAAAGAACAAAAGACACATGGCCAACTAAAAAAATACCCACACGGCTATTTATTTATATTATCAATTCAACCCAATATATAGTAATTATTTCGTTTGGTAAAAAATAAACAGTTCGTGTCAACGATTATAATGCTGAAATTTCAGCGAATGATATTGTCATTACAACACGGGACTAGACTTATCCAACATTTTCCTTATACATCATATATCCACCACTTCTATAGAGAAATGACACGTGTAGTGTTGTATGGATCGAAACACAACATGCCTATAAAAACAACGTTCGAATCCAAATTGCCGAACAGCCCTCGCCAGCTGTGTCGGATCTAAACGCTGGTGTGTATAACAAATGCGAACTACGGACACGAGTCGAACAACGCATTCACGCTCGCTGTATGAACACAAAAAACAGTTAAATGGCCAAGGAACAATAAGGGCAATCTGCATATGAAACGGGAACAGCGGATAGCACAGAAGTTAGAACGCTTGCCTCCCGGGCGGCTGGTCAGGGTTGAATTCGCATCGATATGGATTGTTTATAATGTATCCACGCTTCCAGGTCGATCCAGCCTAACATGGGTAATATTTTGGAAAGTAACAACGGCGATTGTAGTGATACGAGACGTCACAATTATTGTGGGGATTGGTCTCTGAAATCAGCGATTGTAGTGATACGAGACGTCACAATTATTGTGTGGATTGGTCTCTGAAATCAGCGATTGTAGTGATACGAGACCTCACAATTATTGTGGGGATTGGTCTCTGAAATCAGCGATTGTAGTGATACGAGACGTCACAATTATTGTGGGGATTGATCTCTGAAATCAGCGATTGTAGTGATACGAGACGTCACAATTATTGTGGGGATTGGTCTCTGAAATCAGCGATTGTAGTGATACTAGACCTCACAATTATTGTGGGGATTGGTCTCTGAAATCAGCGATTGTAGTGATACGAGACGTCACAATTATTGTGGGGATTGGTCTCTGAAATCAGCGATTGTAGTGATACGAGACCTCACAATTATTGTGGGGATTGGGCTCTGAAATCAGCGATTGTAGTGATACGAGACCTCACAATTATTTTGGGGATTGGTCTCTGAAATCAGCGATTGTAGTGATACCAGACCTCACAATTATTGTGGGGATTGGTCTCTGAAATCAGCGATTGTAGTGATACGAGACCTCAAAATTATTGTGGGGATTGGTCTCTGAAATCAGCGATTGTAGTGATACGAGACCTCACAATTATTGTGGGGATTGGTCTCTGAAATCAGCGATTGTAGTGATACGAGACCTCACAATTATTGTGGGGATTGGTCTCTGAAATCAGCGATTGTAGTGATACGAGACGTCACAATTATTGTGGGGATTGGTCTCTGAAATCAGCGATTGTAGTGATACGAGACCTCAAAATTATTGTGGGGATTGGTCTCTGAAATCAGCGATTGTAGTGATACGAGACGTCACAATTATTGTGGGGATTGGTCTCTGAAATCAGCGATTGTAGTGATACGAGACCTCCCAATTATTGTGGGGATTGGTCTCTGAAATCAGCGATTGTAGTGATACGAGACCTCACAATTATTGTGGGGATTGGTCTCTGAAATCAGCGATTGTAGTGATACGAGACCTCACAATTATTGTGTGGATTGGTCTCTGAAATCAGCGATTGTAGTGATACGAGACGTCACAATTATTGTGTGGATTGGTCTCTGAAATCAGCGATTGTAGTGATACGAGACATCACAATTATTGTGGGGATTGGTCTCTGAAATCAGCGATTGTAGTGATACGAGACGTCACAATTATTGTGGGGATTGGTCTCTGAAATCAGCGATTATAGTGATGCGAGACCTCACAATTATTGTGGGGATTGGTCTCTGAAATCAGCGATTGTAGTGATACGAGACCTCACAATTATTGTGGGGATTGGTCTCTGAAATCAGCGATTGTAGTGATACGAGACGTCACAATTATTGTGGGGATTGGTCTCTGAAATCAGCGATTGTAGTGATGCGAGACCTCACAATTATTGTGGGGATTGGTCTCTGAAATCAGCGATTGTAGTGATACGAGACCTCACAATTATTGTGGGGATTGGTCTCTGAAATCAGCGATTGTAGTGATACGAGACCTCACAATTATTGTGGGGATTGGTCTCTGAAATCAGCGATTGTAGTGATACGAGACCTCACAATTATTGTGGTGATTGGTCTCTGAAATCAGCGATTGTAGTGATACGAGACCTCACAATTATTGTGGGGATTGGTCTCTGTAATCAGCGATTGTAGTGATACGAGACCTCACAATTATTGTGGGGATTGGTCTCTGTAATCAGCGATTGTAGTGATACGAGACCTCACAATTATTGTGGGGATTGGTCTCTGAAATCAGCGATTGTAGTGATACGAGACCTCACAATTATTGTGGGGATTGGTCTCTGTAATCAGCGATTGTAGTGATACGAGACCTCACAATTATTGTGGGGATTGGTCTCTGAAATCAGCGATTGTAGTGATTCGAGACCTCACAATTATTGTGTGGATTGGTCTCTGAAATAGGAGGCCAGCTCCATATACCCAATGCCCATCAAGGCGTATTAGAAATGGTCCTTTGCTTTCTGTTGATTTACCCAAGCAAAGTTGACAACAACAACAACAACAACAACAACAACAACAACAAAAATAACACTATCCTAACAAAACGTAAATGATATATTTATGTACACGAACTGTGTGATTGTTCTTCTTCTTCTTCTTCTATCGTCTCTTCCGGTTTCCGGTAACGAGCGGAAGTGCCTTCACATGCTCTCTCGATTTTTGAATATTTTAACAAGTTTACTTAATTCAATCGCGATGTTGTGTATATCATTGTGTTCGTTCTAAGAGTGGATTTACATACTACTCAACACTTCAAGTTTATGTGACCTTTTATTCAGTGAAATGAGGGATTCTTTGTGATATGTGATGGTAAGAGCAGCCGTTTTTGAATGTTACCAATTATCGATGCACGTCAGCGTGAGAATTATCCATGCGGGGCTAACAAGTGATAATCACCACGCACGCCCTACAGAAGGGCCGGCGCTTTTATTTACTCCATTATTGTGCTGAATTTACACACTCTCAACTGTCAAGTTTATGTGACTGTTTATTTAGTTAAATGAAGATTTCATTGTGACACGTGAGGGTAAGAGCCTCCATTTTTGATTTTTACCAATTATTGATTCACAACGTGAGACTTAGCTATGTGTGACTAGCAAGAGATAAGCGCCACGCACGATCTACAGAAAAGCCTGCAGTTTTATTTACTCTTTGCCTTGTCGAGCTGCCTATATTGCCAACATGTCCTCCAACTTACGATCATCAACTGTGTCAAAGCGATGTGAAAATGTAAACAAAAACAAGACGGGACAAAAGTTAGTTAGCACGCCAGCTCAGCGACTGAATCGATCATCTTCATCGCCAACATCCATCACGTTGTCTAGTGAACAATCAGACACTGACGTCCAGCTGGACAAACAACACAATTCGCCAGCTCAATCTTATCAAACTAACACATCACCTTCAAAGACGCTTTCTTCGGCCGAAACACAGAGCCACAATTATTGTTGTCGTGATCTAATTCTGGCTTTGGAGACGAGGTTAAAAGATTTTATTACCAACAACACCACTAACATTATTGCGGAGTTTAAAAAAGAAAACATTCTTCTTCGAGAGGAAATCCGAATTCTTAAAGAAGAGAAGGAGACTTTTAAAACATCCGTACATGCCTTGAAACTAAAGCGTGCACAGTCATTTCATAAAAGTGCACAAATAGAAAGTACCCATGGTGTTGTAGATGCGTGTGTTACCAGTGAATGTTCGTCGCATAATGACATACAGATAGTTTCTACAAGCAACAAAACCACCACTAAACCTGTAGAACGCACACCATCTATCTACCCCATCGATGTGCATGTCAGCAACAGGTTCCAGGCCTTAAGTGTAGACTCTCCAGCAGCAGACTTGGAATCGCAGAGCTCAGTCGTTACCACTACTGGATATCAACAACCAACGCACGGAAGATATAATAAACAAGGACACAAGAAAGACGACAGTGACCAGTGGCAACAACAGTCCAAGCGGACACGCCAGCAGCGTGAAATAACCATAGATCATAGTGCAACACATGTCGTCATTGGAGACTCCCTGCTGAAGGGAATCTATAGTGATCGCATGTCATCTTCTGACAGCGAATCAACTTCAATCTACCCTGTACCAGGCGCTGACATTGACAGGCTGACCGCTACACTGCGACGATTCCAAGTGAACGACCGAATTAGGAGAGCAACAGTCCATATTGGTGTTAATGACATAATGGATAATAAAATCATCAGCACCTCACAACTAGCTACATTGGAGGTGCTGTTGCGCAATAGATTTCCGAAATCATCTTTGTTTATTTCATCCATCATTCCACCATGTTACGGGTTCCAGCGTCGTACTGCCGATGTTGCTAATCTAACGTTATATAAATTCTGTAAAAATAATAGCATGAATTTCATAAATAACACCCCTTACTTTACGTCACCGTCCGAAGCTCCTAAGAAAAAACTATACAGGGATCAAATACATTGTTCCAAGCTAGGAAGTAGCTTCCTAACGAAGAACATAAAATATCCCGAATGTGCACAACAACCAGCACCAGTTACAGGAGTAAACCGAACTTCACCTCCGGCAACAGCCATCTCACTGTGTTCAGAAAACACTCCTTCTCTTCCCACACCACCCTTGCCTGTACCCCAGGAACACAATGTTGTGAATAGCAACCCAAGCTCCAATCCAAATGTTGCTAAATATGATACTTTGTTTCCTACCTTGCCCGTAAAACGGTCTCCCTCTATGATGTCAAAGGGGACACCGTTAAACAATGGTGCTGTACCGTCGATGCCTGCTTCCAATGTAGGCACTTCCAGTGACACTCATAGCAATCCCTCGCTGGACGGTAATCTACAACCCTATGAGTGGAACCGTCAACTTCAGCAGCTAATGCGATACAATCCTGCAGCCCTGCACCAAGCATTCATGATATCACTCCAGCAAAGACATTTTCCTGCCCCCTCTAACAGCCTTAACTATTTCTAAATAAAGTTTCAAAATCCCTGCAATTTGTATACCACAAGCGACATCTTCCTTTTAGTTTGTAATGTTCGCTAATCACGATCAGTGGCTCAGTAAAAATGGTCTATATATAGGCCATCTCAACATCTTTCATCTGCTCAACAAATTACCTGAGCTCTCGGTAATACTGTCCAAACAGTTCCATGTGTTTGGAATCACAGAAAGTCGTCTTAACGACAAAATAACCGACTCCGAAATCTCACTTAAGGGGTTTAAAGTAATTCGGAAAGATGCAAATCAAAAATTAGAGACAGGTATTGCTGTATACATTTCCAATTCTCACAACTGGTCCCGTAGAAGTGATCTCGAGACAGTAGAGATAGAATGTGTTTGGTTAGAGGTGAAGCCAGCCAGCCAACAGCCGTTTCTCATTGGATACCTATATAGGAATCCTTGTGCCGGGTACAGTTGGTATGACTGCTTCACTACAATGATGGATAGAGTGTTTACAGCAGGTAGAGAAGTTATGATACTAGGTGACTTCAACATAGATATTAGTAAATCCAACCAGACATGGGACGATACCATTCTTTCTTACAATTTCAAACAACTAATAAACCGTCCCACAAGGGTTACTGACACATCCTCAACTATAATTGATCATATATATGTTACTTGTCCAGATAATATTATTGAGTGTTCTGTTCCTGTTTGTACAGTTAGTGACCACTACCCGGTATGTTGTACATGGTCAAGAATTGGGTTCAAACCTCTTAAACATAAACATGTAAGTATCAAATTTAGGAATTATAAAGCATTCAACCAAGATTTATTTTTGCAAGACTTAAGAAAAGCAGCCCTTGATCACGTTTACCAACTCCCTGACCCGGACGATGCATTAGCTTTCTGGACGAATACAGTCTACAATGTGTTCGATAAACACGTGCCAATCAAAGAAGATCGAGTCAAAAATCAACATAAATCCCCATGGGTCACTAGAGAAGTGCTGGAAATCATGAGAGAGCGAGATACAGCACACAAAAATAAAGACTTCATCAATTACCGCAGACTAAGGAATAAAGTTAAATATGAAATTCGTAGGATAAAAAAAGATCATTTTAAAAATTTGATTGTAGATAATTCAAACAGTACAAATATATGTAAGGCTATTAACTTGCTAACCAATAAGAAACGCCCTACAGAATCAGCAATACCAAATTCTATAACATGCGATGAATTCAGTTGGTTCTTTCAATCAGAAATAGAGAATCTAAAGTCTTCAATACCAGACTCATCGTGTAATTTAAGTTCACTGGCATCATTCTGTGAGGAGAAGTGCGCCATAAATATTCCCGCTGAGATTCCTTTAATGTCTGTTGCAGACGTTTATAAATATCTCTTGAACCTCAAATCAACAAACTCACTCGGCCTAGATGGTATCAGTAATAGAATTCTTCGTTGTGATGCACCAGTCATTAGTGATTCCTTAACGTTCATTTATAACCAATGCCTGGCCAAAAACTACTTTCCATCTGCATTTAAAATTGCTAAAGTGTTTCCGCTTATTAAAAATGGCTCAATCGATAATAGCGTTTTGGGTAATTATAGACCTATTTCCTTACTATCGTCGCTATCAAAACCACTAGAAAAACACATTCATAAAATAACGTTACACCATTTAATTAACAATGATCTAATAATTAACAGTCAATCTGGGTTTCGACCTAAATATTCTTGCCATAGTGCTCTAACAAAAATGACCGATAACTGGCACTTAAACATCAACAACGGTAGAATTTGTGGAGCGGTGTTTGTAGACTTTAAAAAAGCTTTTGATATGGTAGATCACGATATTTTAATTAGAAAACTAAAGCAAATGAAGACAAGCACCAACATGGTGAACATAATTACGTCATTTCTATCCGACAGGCAACAAGTCGTGTCCTTCAACAACTGTCTATCAAGACCCACACAGCTTAATATTGGTGTGCCTCAGGGCTCAATACTAGGTCCGCTGCTTTTTGCAGTTTATATTAATGATCTTCCTTTATATATCAATACAACTTGTGATCTATTCGCAGACGACTGTACTATATATACTAGTCAAGAAAACCGTAGTGAATTAGAGAATTCTTTACAAAAGGAACTTGATAATCTTACTAGATGGAGCAATGAAAACCGCATGCAAATTAACATCGACAAAACCAAATCCATGCTAATAACGACCAGACAAAAACTACAGACACTAGCCATAACTGGATCACCGCTCGAACTCCGCATGGGCACGTTACCTATAGTTAATGTGACTGAACATAAAACACTAGGGCTTTTAATAGACAGCCATTTGAACTGGAGCTCTCATGTTCATGCTCTTACCAAGAAAATAGCACAAAAAGTTTACCAACTTGCTAAAATTCAGCACTTCCTGGACGAAAGCACACGAAAAATATTCTATACATGCTATATACAATCACATCTCGATTACTGTTCCACAGTTTGGGATGGTTGCCCTAAATCTAATTTAAAACGACTATGTTCTCTACAAAACCGCGCTATTCGTCTGGTTTCTGACATAAAGCACGTTGAAAGTAATAATTTGTACAGTCATCTAAGACTTCTACCACTACAAAAGCGCTTCCTTTTCAACAAAGCCAAATTAGTGAATAAAATTATATCTCAAAATACCCCAGAGTATCTTCTGCCGCTGATTCAATCTAATGCAATGAACAGCAAGCGCCTAAATTTGTTACATGTCTCAAAGCCTAGATTGGACCTATACAAAACATGTTTCGCCTATTCTGGTGCTCACTTATGGAATGATCTGCCTCCAGATCTGAAAACTCCAATGAGTCCCTACACATTTAACCGAAAACTCTTTCAATACTTAATCCATACCGACTATATGCCACCATAATTCATTTACTGGTATAATTGTTCAGTATAATTGTTCATTATAATTGTTTAACTATAATTGTTCACTATATATGTGTGTGCGTGTGGGAGCGAGAGAGAGAGAGAGAGAGAGAGAGAGAGAAGAGAGAGAGAGAGAGAGAGAGAGAGAGAGAGAGAGAGAGAGAGAGAAAGTAGGGTGTCAGTGAGAGGGAGAGAGTGAATGCGTGTGTGCGCACGTGCATGCGTGTGTGTGGAGAGAGTGATTGAGCGAGAAATGGTGGGGGAATGTGTCAGTGCATGCATTCGTACGTGTATGTGTGAGAGTGAGTGAGGGAAGTGTATGCGTGCGTGCATGCGTTCATGTACATGCGTTCATGTGTATGTGTGAGAGAGTGTGATTGAGAGAGTGAGTGTGTGTGTGTGAAGGATTGTGTGTTAGAGAGTGAGACAGTGGGAGAGTCGATGTGTTAGTGTGTGTGTGTGTGTGAGCGCGCGCATGCGTGTGAGTGTGTGTATATGAAAGAATACAGAGAGAGAGAGAGAGAGAGAGAGAGAGAGAGAGAGAGAGAGCTGAGCAGATGCATGTCATGTAACACGCATGTTATGTAACACGCGAATCCATATGTTTGTGTATTCTCATCTGTCATATTATCAGTTAAATACCATTTGATTTTATCATGCATAATATAAACTCATGTTCATTACTGTAGTTTGAGTCAGTGAGTGTGAATGAGAGACAGAACGAGTGAGCGTGAGAGTGAATGAGTGAGCGGGAGAGTGAATGAGTGAGCGGGAGAGTGAATGAGTGAACGGGAAAGTGAATGAGTGAGCGGGAGAGCGAATGAGTGAGCGTGAGAGTGAATGAGCGGGAGAGTGAATGCGTGAGAGTGAATGAATGAGCGGAAGAGTGAATGTGTGAGCGTGAGAGTGAATGTGTGTGTGGGTGTGTGTGTGTGTGTGTGTGTGTGTGTGTGAGAGAGAGAGAGAGAGAGAGAGAGAGAGAGAGAGAGAGAGAGAGAGAGAGAGAGAGAGAGAGAGAGAGAGAGCATCACTATTTTTACGTCACATACATTTTATGTACACATTTTTCTCCATGTTTAACATTTTTATGACACTGCTCATGACAAGTGTCAGTGTATGTGTGTGAGTAAAGTGTGGGAGTTTGTTCATACTAGTTTCAATACTAACGTGAGACATTTTGTATGTGTCTAGATGTGAGGAAGTGTGAGTGTATGTGGAGGATGTGTGTGAGTGTGGGGATATGTGTGGGTGGGGGGTGGGTGGGGTATGCATTTGGATGGGTTGGGGTGTGTGGGTTTTGGTGGGTAGTGGTATTTGTGGGTGTTGGTGGGATGTGTGGATGGATGTGTGGGGGTGAAAGTAGGGGTGTTGGAATGGGTGTGGGGGATGTGTGTATGGGTGGAGGATATGTGTATGGGACGGATGCAGGGGATGTGTGTTTATGTGGATGGAGATGTGTGGATGGTTTGAGGAAGTATGTGTGGGAGGCGGGGTTGTGTGGGTAGGGGATTGTGATGGGTGGATTTGGGATGGAAGGGCGGGTGGGGAGAAGTGTATGGTGTGTGGGTTTGAGATATGTGTGCGGTGTGTTGGTGGGGGATGTGTGAATGATGTGTGGGTGGAGGGTATGTTTGTGGTGGTATGGGTGGAGGATAGTGTGTGGTGTGGGGGATGTGTGTGATGGGTGCGGGGAATGTGCGTATGGGTGGGGTATATGTGTGGGTGAGCAGGGGATTGTGGTGGTTGGGGGAAGTATGTGGGGGAGTGTGGGTGGGAGATGTGTGTGTGTGGGTGGGGGTGTGTGAGTGGCTTAGGGATGTGTAGGTGGGTGAGGGAGTTGTATGTGTCGGGGTGGGATGTGTGAGTGGGTGGAGGATGTGTGTGGGGGTAGGGGTATTGTGATCGAGAGATGTTTGGTTGGGAGTGGGTGGGTGGGGGTGTGTGGGTGCGTAGTGGAGGATGTATGCGTGAGTGAGTGTGTGTTGGTGGACGGGTAGGGAATGCGTGTGTGGGTGGGGAGAGGTGTGTGGTGTGTTGGTTGGTGATATTGTGTGGGTGAGGTATGTGTGTGTGGGTGGGGGATTTTTGTGGTGTGTGAGTAGGGGTATGTGGGGTGGATGGGTAAGGGTATCTTTGTGGGTGTGGGTGGGAATATTGTGTGGTATCTGGGTGGGGGATATGTGTGTGGTGTGTAAGTGGGGATGTGTTGGTGAGGGATATGTGTGTGTGTGGTGCGTGGGTTGGGAATAGTGCGTGCTAGGAGGTGTATGTGATGTGCGGGTGGGGGATTGTGTGGTGGGGGATTAGGTTAAGGCATGTGTGTTTGGGTGGAAGTTGTATGTGTGGGTGGTGGGGTGTGTGTGAGTGGATTGGGGATGTATGGGTGGTTAGGGAGATGTGTGTGTGTGTGGGGGGGGGGGGGGTAGGGACATGTCAGTTGGTGGGGATGTGTGTGTATGGTTTGGGGATGTGTGAGTGGATGTGCGATGTGTGGGTTGGTGGGGGATTGTGTATGTGGGTGGGGAATATGTTGTCGATGGAGATGTGGCTGGGGGATGGGTGGTTTGAGGTGTGGGTGGGGAGAGGATGTGTGGGGTAGGATGTGTATGTGGGATGTGTGGGTTGGTGGGGGAATGTTTGTGAGTGGCGAGTGTGTTTTGGTTGGGGGATCAGGTGAGGGCAGTGTGTGTGGATGGGGGATGTGCGGGAGAGGGATGGGTCGGTTGGTGGGGTATGTATGTGTCCCTTGGTGTGCGTGTGTGTCGGTAGGTGGGGGTATGTATGTGTCCCTTGGTGCGCGTGTGTGTGGGTAGGTGGGGGTGTTGTGTGGGTGGGGTGATGTATGGATAGGTGGGAGATGGGCTTCATAGCATGGTAATTAGCCTTGTTTATGTTTACAACATTCATTTCACAATGTTTATTTTTCTTCCTATGTAAATGTATAATGCTCTTGATGAACGAAAGACGAGTGATTGGAAGGGCCGAATGTAAGACGGGCCTGCGCGCCCAATTTGTGACCCTAATAAAGTTGATTTGATTTGATTTGATTTGATTTGATTTCTTCTTCTTCTTCTTCTTCTTCTTCTTCTTCTTCTTCTTCTTCTTCTTCTTCTTCTTCTTCTTCTTCTTCTTCTTCTTCTTCTACTTCTTTTTCTTCTTCTTCTTCTTCTTCTCCTTCTTCTTCTTCTTCTTCTTCTTCTGCTGCTGCTGCGCCTTTCTTCTTCTTCTTCTTCTTCTTCTTCTTCTTCTTCTTCTTCTTCTTCTTCTTCTTCTTCTTCTTCTTCTTCTTCTTCTTCTTCTTCTTCTTCTTCTTCTTCTCATTCTTCTTCTTCTGCTGCCTTCTTCTTCTTCTTCTTCTTCTTCTTCTTCTTCTTCTTCTTCTTCTTCTTCTTCTTCTTCTTCTTCTTCTTCTTCTTCTTCTTCTTCTTCTTCTTCTTCTTCTTCTTCTTCTTCTCTTTTTTTTTCTACTCCTTCAAATTTTGCTGATGCTGCTGCTACTACTACTACTACTACTACTACTACTACTACTACTACTACTAAAAAAGTTAGTTTCATATCCTTTATGGACGAAGCAGTCAACCCCAGCATTTTTTGTTGTCTTCGTGATTCCTGGGCAAGTTTACGTTCAGTAGTTTGTCACTGCTTTCTGAACGCCGACACCCATATCACTTCATTAAAAAAAACTAAGGCATCTGTGTTTCGAACGCGGTATGCCAGATTTCGAACTGCACCTGTAACCCCTTAGCCACCTAAAATAATAATAATAATAATAATAATAATAATAATAATAATAATAACAGTTAGTAATGCTATTGCTGCCACCACTACTACTGTTTCTTTTCTTTCTTTCTTTCTTTCTTTCTTCTTTTTCTGTATTTTCTTCATCGTTTTGTACTGCTGATGTTGCTAATATAATAATAATAATAATAATAATAATAATAATAATAATAATAATAATAATAATAATAATAATAATAATAATATTAATAATTTGCAGTACTATTACTATTAATGCTTTCTTTCTTTCTTTCTTTCTTTTCTTTCTTTCTTTCTTTCTTTCTTTCTTCTCATTCTGCTACCGCTGATGCAACTGCGGCTGCTTCTGTGTACATCAGAGATCGGTTGCTCTAGTTATGAAAGTCCAGTGACACAACCAGGTAACTTTATTTTAATGAACTCCTCTTGAAGCCAAAGTTAAGTCCTCAACTAGGCAAGGAATGCATCAAGGCCGGTTGGATTTTCTACAGTCTCCGGCAACACTTGCCTAGTAATGACGTACCCAATCTCCATCTCAATCTCTATCTCTCTCTCTCAGTATGTCTCACAATCTCTCTCCCAATATCTTTCTCAATCACTTTTTCTGTCTTTATAACAATATCTCTCAATCCCTCTCATTCTCTCTCTGTCCCTCTCAATCTATCTGTCAATCTCTCTCTCTTTCATTCTCTCTCTCAATCTGTCTCTCAATCTGCTTCTCAGTCTCTCACTCTCAATCTCTCAATGTCTCTCTCAATTTCTCTCTCAATCTCACTCATTCTCTCTCAATCTCTTTCAATCTCTCTCTCACTCTCAATCTCTCAATATCTCTCTGTCAATTTCTTTCTTAATCTCTCACTCTCAATCTCTCAATATCTCTCTGTCAATTTCTTTCTAAATCTCTCTCATTCTCTCTCTCAATCTCTCTCATTCTCTCTTTATCTCTTTCTCAGTCTGTCTAAATCTCTCTCAATGTCTCTCAATGTCTCTCAATATCTCTCTCTTTAAATCGTTCTCAATCGCTCTCAATCTCTCTCAGTATCTCTCAATCTGTCTCAATCTATCTCATCTCTCTCCCAATCTCTCTCTCTCTCTCTCGCTCTCTCTCAATCTCTCTCTCAATCTCTCTCAATCTCTCTTATGTCACATTTAATCTGTTTCTCAATCCGTTTCTAAATCTCTCTCTGAATCTCTCAATTTCGCCCTCAGTCTCCCACATTCTCTCTCTCTAAATCTTCCATTCTCTCTCAATAGATCTCGCTGCCTTTATTTCAATACAACTCAATCTCTCTCTCTCTCTCAATTTTTATCTCAGTCTCTCTCTCTATTTCTCTCTGTCCCTCATAGTCTCTCTCAATCTCTCTTTTTCATTCTCTCTCGGTCTATCTTTCAATCTGTCTCTCACTTTGTTTCTCAATCTCTCTCTCTCTCTCTCTCTCTCTCTCTCTCTCTCTCTCTCTCTCTCTCTTTCAATCTCTCAATTGCGCTCTCAATTTCCCTCTCAGTCTCTCGCATTCTCTCTCTCAATCTCTTAAATCTCTCTCGCCATCACTATCTCTCTCTCTCTTAGCCAGTCTCAATCTCTCTCAATGCTCTCTCTCAATTCTCTCTCTCAATCTCTCTCAATCTCTCCCTCTCTCTCTCTCAATTTCTCTTTCAATCTGTCTAAATCTCTCAATGTCTCTTTCAGTCTGTCTCAATCTCTCTCAATGTCTCTTTCAATCTGTCTCTCAATCTGTTTCTCAATGTCTCTTAATCTCTCAATTTCTCTCTCAATCTGTCCCTAAATCTCTCTCATTCTCTCTCTCTCTCTCTCTCTATCTCTCTCTCTCAAGCTCTCCCAATCTCTCTCCATCTCTCTCTAAATCTCTCTCAGTCACTGTCGCTTTCTCTTTCGCTAAATCTATCTCAGCCTATCTGTGTTTCTCTCTCCTTCTCTCTCGATAGCTTCCCCCTCCCTCCTTCTCTATCACACTCTTTCTGTCACTGTCTCTAAAACTCTTACTCAATCCATGACCCCCCCCCCCCCCAACTGCTGTCCCTCTCTCCTTGTATACACACACACACACTATATATATATATATATATATATATATATATATATATATATATATATATGTGTGGTGTGTGTATGTGTGTGTGTGTGTGTGAGTGTGAGTGTGTGTGTGTGTGTGTGTGTGTGTGTGTGTGTGTGTGTAAGTGACATGTCATTCTGCTGGATCGTGTCCCGACACACAACAACGCCGCCTGCCCTCCTCCCTCGAGATAACCGTCAACCGAAGAGGACGACTCCACACTGCATATTCACTTACAATCACATTTGGATAAGTAAGGCATCTGAGAAGCGAAGGCTACCCGTCTCTTCCTTATAACGTACGACAATATAAGATTCCCCTGTCATTATTATCTGTCCTTTGCTTGTGCCTTTCCTTGTAAAGTAATGGACTCATTGATAACAAATGTCTTTATTTTCATATTAATTAAGTTCTAATACCTGATCTATGGCGTAGGGGTTACGTAGGCAATTCGTATTTTCGCGATCGAAACATAGGTGCGGACGATTTAGTAGCAGACCTCATTGCGTTGGTTTAATACAATGGTATGAGTGCCGATCTTTATAAACCGATGGCAAATTACCGGGCGCGATAGTGCAGTTGATATGGAGCTAAGCTGATAATGCCATTAGCTGAATAGGACTAGAGTTCGAGGCTTACGTTCGTCATCTGCCAACCCTGATAAAGACTGGCCATACACCTCTCCGTGCATTCAGGCCTAATGAAAGACGACGGCCCCGACATATCACAGCTCTATAATATTACAGCTCTATAATATCACAGCTCTAAGACATCACAGCACTATCACATCACAGGTCTATCACATCACATCCCTATCACATCACAGCTGTAGCAAATCACAGCCCTATCACATCACAGCAGTGTCACATCACAGCTCTAAAATATCACAGCTCTATCACATCGCAACTCTATCACATCACAGTTCTATCACATCACAGCTCTTTAGTATCACAGCTCTATCACATCACAGCTCTATCACATCACAGCCCTATCAAATCACAGCTGTATCACATCACATCTCTATAATATCACAGCTCTACCACATCACAGCTCTTTAATATCACAGTTCTACCACATCACAGCTCTTTAATATCAGAACTCTACCACTTTACATCTCTTTAATATCACAGCTCTGCCATCACAGCTCTTTAATATCACAGCTCTACCACATCACAGTTCTTTAATATCACATCCCTACCACATCACAGCTCCTTAATAGCACAGCTCTATCACATCACAGTTATCAGTCAGTTATCAGTTATCAGTTGGGGTATCTTCGTTGCACTCCGGACATGTCCATAGGTGCTCAGATCCTCCCCCCAGCATATGCATCAGCGTCCGGTGGCTAATGGTGCCAGTTCTGTGTTGGTTGACGAGGCACTTTGTTTTCCCGATGTACCTCTCGCGTCTGGCTGTGCCGATTCATACTCCCAGGTCTTTCATCCTGGACAGCGATGTGGAATCACTGATGTCAAAATCCTCTGTTCTCGCCAAATCTTTAAGGACGTTAATAACATCGGCACGATCCATGGGCTGGTCATCTACAGGGGGTGCAGAGCCAGCCAGTTTGTCAGCTCGTTCATTTCCCTCGACCCCCGCATGTCCCGGGATGAAGATGAAGGTGACTTTACGGACAACAGACTTCCGCAGCGATTCAGTCCACTGTCTACGTACAGATCCAGCTTCGACCTTCTGAATCATGCTCATTGAATCACTTAGCTACACACACGTTGGTATAATGCTGTGATTCCAGCCATATGAAAGCCTGTGTAACTGCCATCACCTCCATCGTCATGCTGCTCGTGGTCATAGAGTGGGCACCACTGGATTCTTGAACGGTTCGGCCCGCTGAACGGGCTGTAAATGCCCACGCACTTCTCTGCTGCTTTACAACAGATCCATCTGTATAGATGAGCACTTCGGGGCTATCTGAGTGTTCATAGATGAGCGCGTTAACCTCTGCATTGACAGCGGCAGGGTTCTGCTCTCTGCACCGTCTGTCGAGTGTGATAATGCAGGAGAAAGTGCACTTAAAGGCTGGAGGCACCGGCACCCATTCCTTGCCGGGGTTGATACTGGTAAGACTGCAGACCTATCTGACGACATCTTCCGCCCGACCCATCCATGATTTGCCCCTCTTTAGCCTGTCACCCTTTTCTCTGAATATAGCGTCATGCAGAGGGTGCTGCTCATCTGCACTTATTTTTAAGTATGCACGAGCTCTCCAGATCTTGATCCTGTGTTCCATTGTCGGGAAGTCAAGGAGGTATCTCATTGCTACACAGCTGGTGTCTCTCGTGCAGCCCAAAATGATGCGCATGGCTTCGTTTTGTACCTTTTCGAGTCTTCCAATCTGTGTAGGGCTGACAGTGAGGATGGCCAGGGCATACTCGATGCGTGAAAGTACAAGTCCTTGGAACAGAATATCACATCACAGCTCTGCCACATCACAGCTCTATCACATCACAGCTGTATCACATCACAGCTCTATCATATTAGAGCTCTTTCACATCACAGCTCTTTAATATAACAGCTCTATCACCTCACAGCTCTGCCACATCACAGCTCTATCACATCACAGCCCTATCACATCACAGCCCTATCACATCACATCTGTATCACATCACAGCTCTATCACACACACACACACACACACACACACACACATATATATATATATATATATATATATATATATATATATATATATGTGTGTGTGTGTGTGTGGGGGGGGGGGGGGGGGGTATTACATTTGGTTATTCCACTGTTATAAAGAACAGATGGCCGAATGGATAAGAGCGTTCACTATAAAACTTCCGATGTTCTTATGAATGGGTAGCGGGTTAAACCTCTACACCAGAATTATTGCACAATGCATAAAACCGATTGTTTCATACGGCTGCGAATTATGGATAATCAGTAAACAAACGAAATAATCTACTAAGACTTTGTAGATGTGGTCTTAAAGAAGAATGCTGAAAATGTCCTGAACAATGAAAATGAGTAATCTGGAAATATTTAAGGAGGAACAGCAGTCGCAAAGACAACTTATCACAACACCAGAAAGATGACAGTCTTCATTTTGTGGCCACATTATGAGAAGACCAAAACTGTTACATGTAACAACTGGAAAGATTTGTGGAAAGAGAGATGGGGGAAGACAGCGACAGAAAATTCTTGACAGTTTTGTGCCATGGCATTGCAGGGAATCAAGCACACGAATTGATTCATGCCGCTAGAGATCGTAAGAAGCGGAAAAACATATTCGCCTACGTATATTTGACAAGGCACTTGATGATGCTGATGACTCTGATTTTCCAGTTACTGTTACTCTGTTTTCATCTGTGTATTAGGTTGGCTTAACAATTGCCTTACCAACCAGCCAACCAATCAGGTTGGCTTAGCCGGCTTACCAGCCAACCAACCAGGTTGGCTTAACCGGCCAACCAACCAACCAGTCAACCACCAAACAATAAACCGACCAACGAGACAGTCAAGCCAAGCAAACAACCAATAAACAAACCCACCAATAAACCAACCCACAAATAAAACCACTCACCAGTAAACCGACCCACCAATTAACTAACCGATCAACTTATCAATCAACCATATAACCATTATATTAACCCACGAATAAACCAACCAATCAGCTGGTCAATCAACCAGATAAGCATTATATTAACACCCCAGTAAATCAATAATCAACTGGTCAATCAACCAGATAACAATTGTATTAGCCCACCAATAAACCAATCAATCAGCTAGTCAATGAGTCCTCCAATAAACCTACCAACTAGCTAACAAACCACCAATCCAACCAACCAACCAACCAGCCAACCAACCAACTAACAAACCACCAATCCAACCAACCAATCAACTAACAAAAACACAAATTCAACAAACTAACAAACCACCAATCCAACCAACCAACCTACCTACCAGTCAGTGAATCAAACAATCACATAATCAACCAACTAACCAACCAACAACCAACTAACAAATCAACCTACAAAGCAACCATCTAAAAACCAACCAATATACCGACCAATCAACCAACCAGCTAACCAACCTATCATTTAACCAACGAACAAACACATTAACTTTAAGTATCTCTAGAAGCTTATTGATATCACCATTCTTTTGAATATTCTTTGCTACCTCCTATTCTTAAACACGTGAATCGGTACAATTATCTGGGAACACTCATAACATCCTTCGGAGATGCCTTGAACTGATTAGAACAAGAATCGTCATGGCTAAGGTAGTTCTATGCAAGATGGAAAACATACTGACCAATGAAAAGATGTCATTTGCAAAGAGAAAAAGAGTGTTGCGGTGCTACATAGATGTGAAGCGTTGACAATGAGCAGACAAGCTGAAAAGCATATGATGGCTGTGGAAATGTGGTTTCTGAGGAAAATGAAAAGAAAAAAAAAAACCACCATGGATAGACAGACAAACCAATGAGCAAGTCCTACAAGAAACACATTAAACCGTAAACTGATTGGAGAGATTAGACGTAGAAAGTCAAAACCTTTTGTGGAGAACTTGGTGACAACTGGCAAGATCAATGAGAAGAGAACAAGGAGAAGGCGGATAAGTAAACACCTGGATGGTTTGGCCACATGTCATGGTCGAGACAAGAACACAGAGCTGATCACGATTTTAGTGATCGCGTGATATGGCGAAACATGACAGCCTACGCTTATCGGCATGGCACATGATGAATGAATGAATTCTCCTTTCCACATTTTAACATTCAGACATCATCCGTAGGTATACGATATTATACACCTGTGACGTATTCTATTATCTCTCCATTTATACTGATGTATATTGTTGGTTTCTCATTTTTTGTGCTAATTACCATAGTTTTATTTTGTATATTAATGCCTAATCCAGATATTAGCATATTAGAAACGGGAAAATACACTACATTACAAATTATGTATTCAGTTTCGTACATCACTGAACGATGAAACGTGCACAATAGGTCCCCATAAACATGTAAAGGGGTGGGGGGGGGGGAGGCTGCACAGCTGGCATTGAGTAGGGACACTCGTGGTGTCTGTGTTCTATGTGAAGGAGTGACGTCGTCGTGGTCGACAGGATAATAGCGTTCACCCTTACACTTCCGGTAGCCTGATGTTGAGGTAGGCGATTCAACCCCTACACCGGCATTTAATTGGACCTTTAAAGTTGGATTCTCGTTCAGACAGGAATGACACATCTATAATTGCCTTGAGAATCATCCTGAGGTTGATAGCACAGAGTTGCAAAGGACATCATCATCATGTGTAATGGCGATATTCGCTGATGAATTTCTATCGGTTTCACTGATCAAAACACGGATGACAGAAAGCTGCGCCGCTTTGGAATGATGTCAACAATGGGGCGGCCATTTTCAAACTGTCCTTATGACGTCACCGTGTTTGTCTGTACCATGATGTCGCGTGCTTAACCCTCATTTTATCCTTAAAAACATTATTGACAGGTCACAAGACAATGGCACGGTTATCGTAATTTCTGTTATACTTACAAGCTTTTCATATGAAGCTTTCTCGTAATAGCCTTCTGCACTGATATCTGATCACCTGAGACAACCAGCAAACCTGTTCTTCATGGCTGTTGTGTCCTTGTCCAACACTGTAATGGGGTGAGTTGCCTTCACTTGCTTCTCTGCCAAGTGTGGATCCTTGCCGGTTCCAAGGAGTTCTTGAAGTGTCCTCACATTCTCGATGTGTGATACATGGAAGGGGACCAGAGAACTTACAGAGATACCCTTGTGAAGTAACAGTACGTAAAGTAAGGAAAAGACACTTTTACATATCAGGTTGAAGTTACAGTACGTAAAGTAAAGAAAAGACACTTTTACACGCTTATTGAGTATTGGGCATATGGTTCTAGGATCATATTTTTAAAGACCTCTCAGCTTTCGCTGTGTCATGTAGTCAGTGTCACTACTATCACATTTACTTTCCAAGATATCTCTTGGTACCCATTGCGTGATTGATCAATTCTTGAGTCCAGGTCTATCTTAAAAATCGACACCGATGTGTGGTCGAATTGACCACCACCGGGCTATGTCAAATGACAGCATGACTTGACTACCCACACTGAAAGAAACATGACAGCAAGGTGTATCAGCCTTGTCTATGAGACGTGTGAGTCAGACTGACTGGATAACTGTCCTACCCGCAGCATGTTGCACTTCGGATTAACAGTCCAGTTAACATTGAGAGCAGATTAAATTTACTTCCATCCGTCCTGGTTATATTCAAACTATTGATTATGCTAATGAACACAGATGTCGTTGGTGGGGACATGTATGTACAGAATAACAATCTATCTACTGTTGCCTCTGAAATAATTAGTATGCCTTTGTTTTTTGTGGGCTAGTTGCAGCTGGGAAAAAAGAGAACAATTCTCATAAACGACAGTGCCTAACAATAATTGAGTTGAGGTGAGTTAAGCTGAGGTGAGTCACTGTCTCTGAATATAAGAAAGAGAGTGCTGAAATGCTATACATAAACAGATTTGCTGTATGGCAGTGACTCTTGGAATGTCTGTGAACAAATTAGAAAGAACTTAGAAGCAACAGAGATGTGTTCTTGAGACGAATGTTGCGAATTCCTTGGACTGCCAGCGTAACTAACGACGGATTGCCTGAAAGAAGCTCATGAAACTAGAACATTATTTTCAACAATAAGAAAGAGACAAACAACTTTCTTTGGTCATGTGATGGGAAGAGAGTCATTGGGGAACATCGCGACAACTGAAAGATCGAGCTGAAGAGAGGCAGAGGGTGAACAAGGGAAATGATGCTCGATGGATTGAGACTGTGGCATGGAGGAATATCATCAGCAGAGTTGATCCAGAATACCAAAGACCGAGATCTGTGGAGAGCCATGAACGCCTACGCCAGCTTTCAGGGCACTTGATGATGATGATGATGATGATGATGATGATGATGATGATGATGATGATGATGATGATGATGATGATGATGATGAGTTAAGCTGAGTTGGGTTATATCACCGTGACAGCACACGGAGAAGAATATAAACAAACCACCGTGACAGCACACAGGGAAAAAAAACCTATAAATATATAACTGTAACAGCACAGGGAGAATAATATAAACATACCACCGTGACAGCACACGGAGAAGAATATAAACATACCACCATGACAGCACACTGAGAAGTCTTAATGCATACCACCATGACAGCGCACATAGAAGACTATAAACATACCACCGTGACAGCACACTGGAAAAAAACTCTATAAATATACCACCGTGACAGCACAATCAGAAGACTATCAACATACTAGCGTGACCTCACACAGGCAAAACTATAAACTTACCACCGTGACACCACATGGAGAATACTATATACATACCACCACTTGTTACGTGCAGAATGATGTAACGCCTATTAGACCGGCATTGCAGCAACTCGAAAGATATCGCCCTTTTGAACGAATTAGTATGCGCATTTTGATAAAGAAAATATTTTGTATCTGTTAATGAACAAACTTAGAAAATTGCCTTGTCACTTTTGCTTTATTTGCTGCTCAATTTAAATTGTAAAATTACTGCCGGGGAATCTGAGAAATGTAAAAATTTTGACCATTGGAATCCCAGAACGGTCTGGTTTTTTCAGACTTCACTGCTGGGAACAAAAAGGTGAAAGTAGCGATTTAGAAAATAACACAGACGGATTGTTCAATGGTTTTACAGATTAGAATAATATGGTGTGAAACTGTATCCTATGTATATACATATTTACAGTTATATACCGTTATTTACAGCTTTATATCGTAAATTTACATTTACATGGCATATGTTTACAGTTATATACCGTATATTTGCAGTTATATGCCGTATATTTACAGTTATATAATGTATATTTTATGTTTGCTATCGTATTTTCACAGTTATACCTTATATTTTCTAATTCCCATCGTATATTTACATGTATGTACTGTATATTTACAGTTCTGTACCATACATGTTCAAGTTTCTATGGTATATTTAAAGTTATATACCTTATATTTACAATTATATACCGTATATTCAGTTATATACATTATATTTAAACGTGTATACCGTATATTTACAGTTATATACCGCATAATTGCAGTTATATGCCTTTATATGTACAGTTATACACCGTATATTTACAGTTATACACCGTATATTTACAGTTATATACCGTATATTTACAGTTATATACCGTATATTTACAGTTATATACCATATATTTACAGTTATATGCCGTATATTTACAGTTGTAAACAGTATATTTACAGTTATATACCGTATATTTGCAGTTATATACCTTATATGCACAGTTTTATATCGTATGTTTATAGTTATAGATGATGAAGAAGAAGAAAAATTAATTGGACTGGGAATGTGTTGCTAGACCTCTATTTTTACAGACCGACGGCAATCCTGAGGTGAAGTGATCAATACAGGGAGGCCCCGGTTAACGTCGGGGTTACGTTCTTGGAAAACCTGTCTTTAAGTGAAACGACGTATAGCGAAACACTATTTCCCATAGAATTAGATGAAATACGGTATAATGTGTAATGGTAATTGCTCGCTGGACTTTAGCCGGCCTGGTGTGCCTTGCCAGTTAGAAGACCTCATCGTTAGGGTCCACATCGATTGACGGACGTCAATCGCGGTGATCGGGCAAATCTTGATCTACAGCCTACGATGGGTGACGTAATATTTTGTTGTGATAATTTGGCCGTGTCCAGCGTGTGCCGCGTGGTCTAGTGTTTACACGCCCTCTTCACACGCCAGTGATCCGGGCTTTTTTTCCGGGTCCGGTCAAGGATATGCACTACTGACGAGCTCAAACGAGAGCGAAACTCGAGTCTAGTGCTTTCACATTGACGTGGATAGACCTTAGGTTAATACCAGAATACGATCAGCGTTGCCAGTACTGGGTTGTGCTCAATATTTAAATCTCAAATCCCGAAACAACCAAATAAATCTATTATGTAATGTTTATTTTGATGGTTATTATATTTATTGGCTAAATAGAGATGGGTTGGGTGGGGGGGGGGGGGGAGATTGGCAGAGTTATTGGAATATAGAGACAGTAAATTCTGCCTTGTCATCTTAGGATGAAACTGTAACCTCTTCCTGCCTATTTTCCTGGCTTTTCTCTGCTTGAAAATGCAAAGAATACCATGGACAGCCAGAAAGACCAATGAACAGGTCCTTCAAGAAACAAACGAAGATCGTAAACTGATTAAAGACATTAGACGCAGACAGTCAAAAATTTTTGGGCATGTTATGAGAAGAAATGAATTGGAGAACTTGGTGACAACTGGTAAGATCGAAGGGAACAGACCAAGAGGAAGACCTAGAAGCAAATACCTGGATGGCTTGGCCACGTGGCATGGTCGAGACAGAAACACTGAGCTGATCCACGACTCAGGTGATCGAGTGAGATGGCAGAACATGACCGCCCACGCTTACCGGCATGGCACATGATGGATGGATGGATTCTCTGCTTAAACAAAAAATGTGCCCAATGTCTGCTGCACAGCATTTTTCCTTTTCTCTAAGTAAATCTCCTTGTAACAGTTGATGGCGCTTGTTATTGCCCGCGACACTTTGGAGCTCCGTTCTCTGTTCCGGTCATCCTCATTTATTACGTCCATCGCCACATCAATCAATTGAAAGAATTGTGACAATCATTCAGCTGTCAACATTTGAGGTGGGGAGGGTGAGTGAGGGGGGAGGGGGATGCAACAGGGTGCTCCTCTTCCTGCTGAGCTCTCTGCACGTCTAGTTGCATTAGGTCCTCGTTAGAAAACTCTTCTCCATGTGATGCAAGCAACTCATCAATGTCAGCTTCCTCCATCCCTTCAAAACCAGTTTTTGTGGCTAAGTTAGCGATCAGTCGTCGAATAGCATGAACGTCGTCAAATTCAAACAAGTGGTGCACACATTCTGGCCACAGTTTTCGGCACACGGCAGTCATGCATGCTGACGTTACCTCACTCCATGAATCCGCAATGTTGACGCAAAACTGACAATAACAACTGAGTAAGGAGACGTTCCACGGCGGTAACACTACGCGGCATTACGTAGTTCCTCCGCAAGCTAGCAAAAGAGAGCGCAGCATAGCAAGACAGGTGACGACTTTATGGCGGAAGGTAGCGACGTAAAGTGACGTTATGTCCCGTACATGACAACGACGTTATAGCGAAACAACGTAAACCCAAGCGATGTATAGCGGGGCCTGCCTGTACTATACAGGCCCCCTTTTACTTCCCAATATACGTTCTGGTAACCATTTTAGACTAGGTCGCACTAAGGGCCTAGATCATGTTCTTAGAAACCCTACTTGAAATGAATTTGAATCTTTCGATCTTCGTGTTAGCAGGCTAGCGTCTAGCCATTCGTAACTCCTGTGTGAATGACCATTATCTCATGATACAATCTGTATAAATGATGAAAAGTCCGACCGAAACAAGAACTGGTGTAGTATCAACGTTGGATACAGGGAATGCCAGCCCACTGTGGTATCCCTGGACATAAAGGGACAGACGATGTGGCAATGGTTGGAGGACATCTCCAGCAGTCCTGTCCATCTCAGTGCTTTGGGGAGGCAAGAACATTAATTAAACAAACTATGAGGACAATTTTGAGAGGAAAAAAGTAAGTTGCATATCCTTTACAGGACGTTGCAGTCAACACCATCATTAGTTGCTCTTGTGATCTCTTTGCAAGTTTACGTTCAGTAGTTTGCCGTTGCTTTCTGAACGACCGGCACCTTTACCATTTCGTGAAGAACCAACGCAAGGCTGTCTGCTGCATCTATGTTTCGAACGCGGGTATGCGGGATTACAAACTGCGTCCATAATACCTTCGCCACGGAGCCGACCCTACACTGGTCAGTTTGACTAAAATATTGACTTCTCGCCCTTTACTTGGTGGTGGTAAATTACAGGTACCCCTGAAGTCGGAGTGAGTTCGCCTGATGGCAAGGGACATTGGTAATAGGGAAAGCTGGCCCACCCGCAAAAAAAATTAGTCCAACGCTACTAGAAGCAGCAACATGTGTATGGACAACGCTTGGATTCAAAACCAGAGAAAAAAAATTATAATAGAAACCACCTTTTTGTATTCGTAATTTCTCCATCCTTTCTGGAATGCTAATGAGCAGGTTGAAGAGATCAGTCAATGTTGAGCCAGGATTACATTTACTAGCGACCGCTGTGACTATTTTCAACCTATTGATTATGCTAATGAATACAGATGTCCTGGAAACAACAAGATGATACGATTAAACCCTCCTGCTGTATCAGAAGTAATGGGTTGAACCAGCAGCAGCTTGGAGACTGGCGTAGTGCAGGCCCTTCTTCTGCTGTTTATATTTTGTCTTTGGGTGGCAGATTGGCTTTTAGGTGTGACGTCCGCCTCTGAATCAAGCAGAACTAGATTCATTGGGTGGCGGGGCAGGGGTATCACCTGTCCAAGGAGAAATAATGTGTCTGCTTCTCTTCGTTAGTCTACGGGACACCCTGGGACAACGTGGAGTACCCGTTTATCCCCAGATCAGGACAAAATGAAGCCATGGGTGCAGAGATAAAGTTGAAGAGCAGCAGACAGATAGCTGCTGGTTATGGTCTCCAAGTTCCAGACGGTAAGCAGAATATCTCTTGTTGGTGACAAACAGTCATATTAAAGCAATGCCAAAATACCTTCTTTACATTTTTTTTCCCCGCGTTTCCATCCTGTTTCAGGATATTGCGGTCAACACCAGCATCTTTCAGCTGTATGTTGATTCCTAGGCCAGATTACGCTCATCAGCACGCCACGACTTTCTAAGCGACCGGCTCCATACTCTCATAAGTCACTTTTGCGATTCGAACCACTGCTAATTCTCGTCGCGTCACATGACGAGAGTATTCGGGGTTAGCGGAGAAAGCTGCTAACTCCTCGGCCACGGAGCAGGCCTTCTTTACATTTGCCTATAAAAATTATGTTTCTTCAATTAGCCACGAATTTGGTGATCGTATGAGATGGCGAAGCATGACCGCCAACGATTATCGGCATGGCACATAATGACGTATGATTCAAGGTAATGGGGGAGGGGGGGGGTATGACGTTATACAGAGTAATAAACGAGGTATATCTCTCCCTGCCGGCTCTGTGGCCTGGGATTACGAAAGCAAGTCGTAATCCCGCATACCGTGTTCGAAATACAGCTGCGGGCGATTTAGCAGCAGGTCCCCCATTGCGTTGGTTGTCGTACAAATGGTATGAGTGACGGTCGTTCACAAAACAATTGCAAACTCATCATCATCAAGTGCCGTGCCGGCTGGCGTAGGCGTTCATGGCTCTCCATAGATCTCGATCTTTGGTTTTCTGGATCAACTCTGCTGCTGATATTCCTCCATGCCACCGTCTCAATCCATCCAGCATCACTTCTCTTGATCTACCTCTGCCTCTCTTCCCCTCGATCTTTTCAATTGCAAACTACTGAACGTAAACTTGCCAAGAAATCACAAACATCCCAGAAATGCTGGCGTTGACTGCGACGTCCTGTAATTGATATTCCGCTAACTGTGTGATGAACTGGATGCTCTGATTTCCACTTGGTTCAATAACTGCTTCTTATAAATTCCCTGGCCACATCAAAGTTTACATCTATATCCGGCTGAGACAGCCGTCCACCTTTCTACGCTAATCGGTCGGCTTCTTCAAGTCCAGGTACGCTGCAATTTATTTTAAAAACCGATTCTTCCTCTCCGCTGCAAATTTGGTTCACATTATCCAGTTAAGTCTAATAATCGATAAATATCGACAGACTATGGACGAAAAATGACAACTTAAGATTCTTTCCCGCCAGCCAACTGACAGATGACTCACGGGCAGCGACTGTCTGCGCAGAAACCTGCGCACATATTCGAATTGATAACACTTGCCATAGTCTATTATTCAGCGAATGTAGGTTGGCGAGGAACACACCTGTTCTGTCAACTGCTGTTGTGTATATTGTCGCTGTAAGCTTTGTGTATTGATTTCCACAATGAATGCCGGTCCTTAATGTCCTGGGATTCGAGCCTGTTATAGGATATGTCGTAGCGTAGTGGCTAGACGATCGGCTGACGTCGCAGTGGTTATGAGTTCAATCCACATCGGGGCGAATATGGCCGAAAGGATAAGAACGCGTGTTCTTAAACATCCGGTGTGCTGATGCCGAATTTAAAGGTTCAACACCTACACCGGACAGGTGGACTAAACATGTTGACCTGTCGTCTTTGCCTTTAGAACGTAAATCACAAGTACCTTTGAAGTCGGAGTGGGTTCGACTGATAATAGGGAGAGATTGCTTGCTTGCTTGCTTGTGTCCGCTGGCTGTGAACTCCAGCGCGAAGTCCTGTCGGATGAAGACATCCTGTTGTCCAACATCAGTGTGATGTCATACAGGACCTGAGGTTTGCGTGAGTATCCTTTGTCCCATGTATGGCTTATTGGTGTGCAGACTGGTGGTTCCTCGCCGTGCAGGCAGGCACTCTCCGACTTCGGAGGAATCAACGATCCTACTGACTTTAGCCAGGACCCCAAAGGGACCTGTTGCCTAGGACGCTCGGCGAGGACGCGTCAATAGGTCTTGGCCAGTATAGAACCCAGCCCTGGTGCCTTGGAAACACCTCTGCGTCCCATAGGGAGAGCTAATTCACTCGCAGAATTCAGTTCAGCACGATTACTAGAAGAAATGTGTATATAATATGCTTGGGTTCAAAGCGAGCGAGTGCAAAAAAAAAAACAAATGGTTTACATTGACTGAGTCTCTCAGGTCGACCCAGCCGACATTGGTTACCAGAAATGTCGTGGGAAGTACAAGCGGCTGTCGTAATAGCCACATTACCCATTAAGAACTGATTAGTCTAAAAAAAATTGTGGGTTTAGTATATACCCAAGTGCGCCTTTAGGCGACTAAAAATGTCTGTTATATTTACACGTGTTGTATGTCGTGTTTTTCTTGTTGTGGGTACTCTTGTTGTTGTCCATCTTCTTCTCGCTTTTTCTCTTCTTGTTGTTCTTATTCTTCTTCTGTTTTTTTTGTTCTTCGTAAAGATTTTTTTATGAGAGAAAGAGAAAGAGAGAGAGAGAGAGAGAGAGAGAGAGAGAGAGAGAGAGAGAGAGAGAGAGAGAGAGAGAGAGAGAGAGAACGACGAAAAGTAGAAGAAAAAGGAGAAGGAGATGAAGGAGAAAAAAATAAACAAATCACAAGAAGAAGAAGAAGAAGAAGAAGAAGAAGAAGAAGAAGAAGAAGAAGAAGAAGAAGAAGAAGAAGAAGAAGAAGAAAAGAAGAAGAAGGAGAAGAAGAAGAAGAAGAAGAAGGAGAAGAAGAAGAAGAAGAAGAAGAAGAAGAACAAGAAGAAGAAGAAGAACAAGAAGAAGAAGAAGAAGAAGAAGAAGAAGAAGAAGAAGAAGAAGAAGAAGAAGAAGAAGAAGAAGAAGAAGAAGAAGAAGAAGAACACGAACAAGAAGAAGAAGAAGAAGAAGAAGAAGAAGAAGAAGAAGGAAACCAGTATGCAGCCGGCAGCAGCGACATGGCTCGAGCATTTAGTTGATGTCATTATTTCTGTCTGAATAGTCAGGCATGTTCGCGTCCACATGAAAGGCCAGTCACCCAACGAAGGCAACCAGACATGCAAGGACAAACATAAATACTGGGCAACACGCGATGGTAAAGAAACGAGACAACAACAGATGTGGAGGAAGACTGGGTTTGTTTCAGTATCAACGGAGTCATGTCAACAAGCTCACGGAGGATATTAAGAGGATGAGGACTTTAGCGGCTTCCGTTTGTCTGTGTTTGTACACGGTTTGGTTTTTTCTTTTTCACGGGGAGGGAGAGAAAGAGAGAGAAAGAATGTGTGAACGAGAGAGAGAGAGTGAGAGAGAGAGAGAGAGAGAGAGAGAGAGAGAGAGAGAGAGTGAGAGAGAGAGAGAGTGAGTGAGAGAGAGAGAGAGAGAGAGAGAGAGAGAGAGAGAGAAAGAGAAAGAGATCGGGGACGGGTGGTAAGAGAGAGAGAGAGAGAGAGAGAGAGAGAGAGAGAGAGAGAGAGAGAGAGAGAGAGAGAGAGAGAGAAGCTGTCGCTTAGGGGCAGGGAACGTGTTTCAGAATTCCCAGACATAATGAACCGAAGGTTCAAAATTCATCCGCCGACATGTTGGAAGCAGTTCATCTGCGTTGATTTCATTGGCATGAGCGTCAGAAAGCAATGACACAATACTGAAAGTAAATATTGCCAGTAAATACACAGACTACCAAAATGTTGCTGTGACTTCGACGCACTGTAAAGGACATGTAAATTACTTTAACTCCAATTACCAAACATAGTCACTGAAGCGATGGCCACGATAAGACATCAATCCAGCTCAAGCAGAGATTCTGGAAACAGACTCCATCAATGGAATTTGATGGCGAGATTTATTTGTTAACGATGTCGTTGCCTTGGGATACAGAGTGAGTGCTCTGTCTCTCACAGCTCTGGCCTACCACAGGCAGCTGTCCTGTCCTGTCCTAATTAGCGGGGTATCTCCGTGGTGAAGTTGTTGCTCGGTCTGTCTGCCGTTCCGACGGTTTTGTGTCGATTCCGGGAACCGTCGTTTGGTTCAGGAGCGCAATGTCCTCCATGTTTCCCTGCATAAATAGGAATCCTTATGAAATGAAAACTGGAATGTGTGACTCGTACAAAGAAAGTGAGAGATCACAAACACAGACATAGTGTATATACCTTACAACGAAGGAGAAATTTATTAAACATTCAAACGTAAGCAGTATAATTGTTGGTATCAAACTTTGCTAGGACGTTGCGCAAGCTCCTTTTCTAGGAAACTGTGCAGAAGTTCAGTTGTGAAAGGTGTCAAATAAGAAACTGTGAAGCCGACGATGTGCAAACAGTTAGATACGGACAAACAGACGGGAGTTGGATTAGTTATACAATGGCATCTATAACTCTACTGTAATATTAGGTCTCCCCCTTACTTCATTTGACTTGTGGTTTCCAGAGAAAGTACTTAGTTGTTGTACAATTACCATATGTCGCAGTGTGTGTTCCGTCCAGCGTCAACGTCTTCTTTGATCCAGGAAATGTCTTGGGAAATAAAGGTGACCACATTACCCAGCGAATCCCGAGATCGATCTATAAAAATATGAGCCCAAAACCATATGTGTAATGCGACGTAAGGCGTGCGGAAATAAACGTCCTCTATATATACTTATATTCTATTACTTATATTCTAATCTTTATATTCTGATCTTTATAGTATTATCTTTATTTTCTTATCTTTATATTCTATTCTTTATATTCTGATCTTTATATTCGGATCTTTATATTCTGATCTGTATAGTATTATCATTATTTTATGATCTTTATATTCTATTCTTTATATTCTATTCTTTATATTCTATTCTTTATATTCTGATCTTTATATTCTGGGCTCACACCTGTTCATAAATGGGAAATAAAACAGTTAGGTAAGTGAAGTTCAGTGAAAACGTGAGAGAAAAACAACACAGGGATGTTGTACGTATCTTACAACGAACTATGCGGCAAATGTAAATCACAGGGGAAAACAACAATGACAATATCTACCGATGTTCGTCCATCATGAATGACGTTGGCCATTAATTGACGATGACCATTCATTACACTACATCTTTGATTTGATGAGGAACGAATGACTTGCGCTTTGGTTTTGTATAGCGAGGAGGTGGTCGCGCAACACCCTCGTCTCCGCTCCCTCGTCTGTGACCGTCTAGCTCCAGTGGCGAGCATGGCAAGACGACTGGAAGACGGACACAGATGCAGTGGACGTTAGGCTGCCACGGCCAGTTATCCCTGTTTATATCGGCCCTTCCGTCAATCCCTTTAATTTTCAGTTTTAAGACAAGCGTAGCGACAAGCAATGAGCGTATGATTTCTTTTAGGATCAACACGATTTCCTTCACCGAAGACGGACTGACCGCCAGAGCAGACCACACACAACATGAGGCGAGAGTCTGCCCACAAAAGATGCTGCTCGTCTAAATTGCGAGCAGATCTCCCGATTTACGGTTGAGTCTCTCCAGCGCAAATGTGCACATGGCGACTGAACGACCAAATATATAATAACTAGCTGACCCGGCCCGGCTTCGCCCAGTCCTTGGTGGGGAGCATCTCATTTAATTCATATAAGTAGTCATATAAGTTCCCGTTCCCGTTACCGACTATCTGTCTGTCTGTCTGTCTGTCTGTCTGTCTGACCCGGCCCGGCATCGCCCAGCTCCTGGTGTGGAGCATCTCATTTAATTCATATAAGTAGTCATATAAGCTCACGTTCCCGTTCCCGACTATCTATCTGTCTGTCTGTCTGTCTATCTGTCTGTCTGTCTGTCTGATCCGGCCCGGCTTCGCCCAGCCCCTGATGGGGAGCATCTCATTTAATTCATATAAGTAGTCATATAAGTTCCCGTTCCCGACTGTCTGTCTGTCTGTCTGTCTGTCTGTCTGTCTGTCTGTCTGTCTGTCTAATCATTTATTGGTTGCAGTTAGAACAACCTTAGATAAACGAAGACCAACTTACAAAAAGAATTAGAAAGAGCACTTGAAAGATCTTTACATCTTCCCCAACAATTAACTTGGGTAAATGGAGCAGCGGCAGCAGCAGCAGAAGAAGAAGAAAAAGGAGGAGTAGGAGCTGGGAGGAGGAAGAGGGAGGTGGAGGAGGGAGGAGGAGGGAGGAGTAGGAGGGAGGAAGAGATAGGCGGAGAGAGGAGGAGGAGGGAAGAGGAGGGAGGAGGAAGGAGGAGGAGTAGTAGGGAGGAGGAGGGATTAGGAGGAGGAGAGAGGAGGAGGAGGGAGGAGGAGGGAGGAGGAGGAAGGAGGAAGGAGGAGGAAGGAGGAGGATGAGGGAGGAGGAGGGAGGAGGAGGGAGGAGGAGGTGGGAGGAGGAGGGGAGGAGGAGGGGGAGAAGGAAGTGGGAGGAGGAGGGGGAGTAGGGAGGAGGAAGAGGGAGGAGGAAGAGGGAGGAGGAAGGAGGAGGAGGAGGAGGGAGAAGGAGGGAGGAGAAGAACGCAGGAGGAGGAGGGAGGAGGAGAGGGAGGAGGAGAGGGAGGAGGAGGGAGATGGAGGAGGAGGAGGGAGGAGGGAAGAGGAGAGAGGAGGAGGAGGGAGGAGGCGGAGGGAGAAGGAGGAGGGATGAGGAAGAGGGAGAAGGAGGAGGGAGAAGGAGGAGGGAGGGGGAGGAGGGGAGGATGAGGAGGAAGAGGGAGGAAGAGGGAGGAGGAGGAGGGATGTGGAGGGAGGAGGAGGAGGAGGAGGAAGGAGGTATAGGGAGGAGGAGAAGGGAGGAGGAGAGAGGATGAGGAGGGAGGAGGAGAAGGGAGGAGGAGAAGGGAGGAGGAGGGATGAGGAAGAGGGAGGAGGAGGGGGAGGAGGAGGGAGGAAGAGGGAGGAGAAGGAGGAGGAGGGAGGAAGAGGGAGGAGAAGGAGGAGGAGGGAGGAGGGGGAGGACGTAGGAGGAGGAGGAGGGAGGAGGAGGGAGTAGGAGGAGAGAGGAGGAGAAGGGAGGAGGAAGGAAGAGGAGTGATTAGGAGGAGGCAGGAGGAGGAAGAGGGAGGAAGAGGGAGGAGGAGGAAGGAGGAGGAGGAAAGAGGAGGAGGAAGGAGGAGGAAGAGGGAGGAGGAGGAGAAAGAGGGAAGAGGAGGATGGAGGAGGGAGAGGGAGGAGGGGGAGGGGAAGAGGAAGAGGGTAGGAGGTGGAGGAGGGGAGAGGAGGAGGAGGAGGAATATAACGCATATGCCTGTAGATGTAATAATGGCTGAAGTTGTTCCATGTCTTCTTAGAGTTGGCGACAGTGTAAAGAAATATAAAATCTTCAAACTTGATAGAGATAAGGTAACTATTATTTATTTATTCTTTAAGCATAAAAAGATGAGTTACAATGTTATGCATTATGCATTATTTTTATGAAAACTTTGAAAATGCCTTAAAGATTGTATCATTATTTATTATAACTCATATGCCGGTACATAACTATGGACAAAGAGTTTATAAATCTTTGAAAACGATGCCACAATATGACTATAAGGTATACAGAAAAGTTATTCCCCTTGAAATAACTTTTACAGAGTTAGGTCCCCTGAGATATATGAAATTATAATGAAAAATGGAAAATTAAATAATATTGGGTAAGCAGCCGATTGCACACTAAAAAAATATGACAGTGGGCTGCGCTGGAATGAAAGGAAGACGTGTAGAAAATTTCATCTCAATCGGATGGGCCGTTCGCGAGCGCATAAAGGACATACGGACATACAGACAGACGGAGATCGCCTTTTATATATAAGATAACATAATAATAAGTTATACGACGACACAGCGAATCAACGTTTTGATTATACTAATCTCCTCCAGGAATATCACAAACAGATCTAAATAAACAACATGAAATTATAAAATTTAATAACATTACAACACAAACAGAAAGAGTCTAGGTATGACATGTTCTAGGCGATTAGATATTCATCGTTGCCAAGAAGGCGGCGCAGAAGTCCAGTTGTGAGAGATGCCAAATGAGAAACGCAGAGCCGAAGGTGTGCAGTCACATATGAATATACAAAGGGAGTCAGCAGAGTTATATGGTTAATGAATGTTTTTAGTTCCTAGGTAATTGTTTTAGTCGCTACCTGATCTTCTTATCAATGCAGCATTTCTGATTAAACCGATTCGTGGCCAAATAAAAAAAAAGTTTGGACCAAACATGATACAAGTATTATATGTAAATTTCCTTTCACTGAGCATTGGAATTTTTGAAGATACCACGACACAAAACAAATTGCACGATTACACTATTGTGGCGATATATCATCCTTCTGTCAAACTGGGAGGTCAAATCTAGCGATATGTTATCCGTGGGTACTGAATCAGTTAACAGTAAGGTTGCATATTCTAATTTTGGTAGTAGTTTAATTGCTTTGGCTTCCATAAATGCCATAGTGCAATGATGTCTCCTATTGCCTTTAGAATTCTTACTGTAAAAGCTCCGCCTTTTTCTCCGTCTTTGCATACTTTATTGCCTAAATATGTGTGTGTCTCTACAACTGGAAGTGCGGTTTCATCACGGAAGATCGGGCTATCATTGTCTTGATTGATTCTCATTTTCTTTGCCCTTTCCCAGTTATTTTTTATCAAATAATTCTCGTGGTCACCTTCCCGTAGGAATTGTTCAGCGTTTTTGTTCGCTCTCTTCCTAATCTCTCTCGATAACCTAGTCCTCTCGTTCTCGTTCTCTCTCTCTCTCTCTCTCTCTCTCTCTCTCTCTCTCTCTCTCTCTCACTCTCTCTCTCTCTCTCACTCTCTTTCTCCTGTCTGTCTGTCTGTCTATCTGTCTCTCAGTCTCTAGCTGTCTGTCTCTATCTTTCTGCCCTTCTCGCCGTGTGTCTCTCTCCCCCTAATATTGTCTACCATTATAGCTGTCTCTGTTTGCCTGTCCTTCTTTATCAGTCTCTTTCTCTGTCTCTGTCTCTCTCTGTCTCTGTCTCTCTCTCTCTCTTTCTCTCTCTCTATCTATCTCTCTGTCTGTCTATCATTTTTCTATCCTCTCTGTATCTGCCCCTCTCTCTCACCCTCCCTCCCCCTATCATCCCTCTCTCCCTTCAATCCCTCTCTCTTTCTTTCTCTCTCTTTCTCTATCTCTCTATCTCTCTTTCACTCTCTCTCTCTCCCTCTCTCTCTCTCTCTCTCTCTCTCTCTCTCTCTCTCTCTCTCTCTCTCTCTCTCTCTCTCTCTCTAAAAATCTGAAAGCGATGCTTATCGACGTCAGATCATGCTCAGATTTCCAAAAACCAGTTACACACAGCCTGGAGCAATGACTCCAAGGGAGCCCGTACAGCCTGGGCCATTTAAAGAGCGGTAACAAATAATGAGATACAACCTCTTTGGGTCTTTTCCTCCCTAGAATTCTCAACCACTAGAGTTTTGTACCACTAGAGTTTTGTACCACTAAATACCACTAGAGTTTTGTACCACTAGAGTTGTGTACCATTAGAGTTTTGTACCACTAGACCGGGAAGGTTAACCCGGTCAACAAATGTGTCGGCTTAACCGCGCAAGAACGCAGCTCTGCTGTAAACAGGCACAACGCAATCACGTCCGAAAAAAAAAACTCCGGATGAACGCAGAAGAAGAAGAAGAAGAAGAAGAAGAAGAAGAAGAAGAAGAAGAAGAAGAAGAAGAAGAAGAAGAAGTACCACTAGAGTTAGGGATGTGTAGGTGGGTGAGGGGTGTGTATGTGTCGGGGTGGGATGCGTGAGTGTGGAGGATGTGCGTGGGTAGGGGTATTGTGATAGAGAGATGTTTGGTTGGGGATGGGTGGGTGGGGTGTGTGTGTGTGTGTAGTGGAGGCTGTGTTGGTGAGTGAGTGTGTGTTGGTGGATGGGTGGGGAAGGTGTGTGTGGGTGGGGAGAGGTGTGTGGTGTGTTGTTTGGGGACATGTGTGTGGGTGGGGTATGTGTGTGTGTGTGGGTGGGGGATTTTTGTGGTGTGTGGTTGGGAGTATGTGGGGTGGGTGGGTGAGGGTATCTGTGAGGGTGTGGGTGGGGATATTGTGTGGTATGTGGGTGGGGGATATGTGTGAGGTGTGTAGGTGGGGATGTGTAGTGGTATGTGGGAGTGGGATGTGTTGGTGAGGGATATGTGTGTGTGGTGCGTGGGTTGGGAATATTGCTTGGTAGGGGATGTTTGTGATGTGCGGGTTGGGGCTGTGTGTGGTGGGGGAATTGGGTTAGGGCAAGTGTGGGTGGGTGGAGGATGTATGTGTGGGTGGTGGGGGTGTGTATGAATGGATTGGGGATGTATAGGTGGTTAGGGAGATTTGTGTGTGTGTGGGTAGGGAGATGTCAGTTGGTGGGGATGTGAGTGTATGGTTTGGGGATGTGTGAGTGGATGTGCGATGTGTGGGTTGGTGGGAGGGTGTGCATGGTTGGGGAATATGTGGTCGATGGAGCTGTGGCTGGGGGATGGGTGGTTGGAGGTGTGGGTGGGGAGAGGATGTGTGGGTTAGGATGTGTATGTGGGTGGGCATGGGATGTGTGGGTTGATGGGGATGTTTGTGGGTGGCGAGTGTGTTTTGGTTGGGGGAACAGGTGAGGGCAGTATGTGTGGATGGGGCATGTGTGGGAGGGGGATGGGTCGGTTGGTGGGGTATGTATGTGTCCCTGGGTGTGTGTGGGTAGGTGGGGGTGTGTGTGGGTGGGGTGATGTATGGGTAAGCGGGAGATGGGCCTCATAACATGGTAATTTCCTTTGTTTATGTTTACAACATTCATTTCACAATGTTTATTTTTCTTCCTATGTAAATGTATAATGCTCTTGATGAACGAAAGACGAGTGATTGGAAGGGCCGAATGTAAGACGGGCCTGCGTGCCCAATTTGTGACCCTTCTAAAATAAAGTTGATTTGAGTTGATTTGATTTACAGCTAAATTTTTATCCCACCAGATACCACTAGAGTTTTGTACCACTAGATACCATTATAGTTTTTAACCACTAGATACCACTAATATTTTGTACTAACAGGGGTTTCAACCATTAGATACCACTAGAGTTTTGTATCAATAGATACCACTAGAGTTTCGTACCACTAGATAAACCTAGAGTTGTGCTTAGGAAAAATTGCACTTGAACGATGAGATCTGAAAACGATCCTGCGATCGTCAGAGTACGAAGCAGGTGTTTTATCATGTAGCCACGCAGGATCTCCCACACTCAATATATGCTTTTTATTGCCTTTATACACGAAAAGGATATATTGTTTTTCTTGATATTATTATTATTATTATTATTATTATTATTATTATTATTATTATTATTGCTACTATTATTATTTGGAGGACGTGTGCAGTTGGAAGGGTACAAGACTTACCCTAGCGCGAGGAAATACAAGTTAAAGACATGTCACAGCAGGGCATACCAGGCCCTAAGTCTTGCTCGGCAACTGGTCTAGGATGGAAGCTCCGACAGGCGAACAGGTAGATCATTGCTTTGCTGATCCAGGAGCTTCTGCAGCTTGTCTTGTTCCGGATGTATTGGTGCTATCTTTCCTCTGGAGTAAATTTGACAGGCCGAGAAAGGGGTCATGCTGTATAGACAGTACATGGTCTCTAAATTCACCCCAGACTGTGCTATGAAGTGGTTATTATATGTGTTTTGAAACACATTATCTATCGTCTGACAAGACGGCAAAGGGCCAGTATTATTATTAATCGTTATTATTATTATTATTATTATTATTATTATTATTATTATTATTATTATTATTATTATTATTATCACTTTATTATCGATATTATTAGCATTACAATTATTATTATTAGTTTTATCATTAGTATTATGATTATAATTATTATTAGTGTTATTATTATTATTATTATTATCATTATTATTACGATTATTATTATCACCAACTTCGTGTTATTATCTTTATTATCATCATTATTATTATCATTATTGTTATTGCTTTATAATAATAATAATAATGATAATTATTATTATTATTATTATTATTATTGTGTTTAGTATATTTATTATTATTTGTATTATTATCATAATTATAATTATTACTATCATTATCACTATTACTGCTATTATTATTAGTATTATTATGAACTGTCACTAGTGGCTTAGAGGATACGAAGAAGAGCAATGATATCATTCCTCGACACACACAGTCGAGGTTTTGAATCGGTCTCGGTCGATGTAGAAGCAGCCCGCTTCACGTTGAATTCGATGGTTTGACACGTTTAGAAAGAAATGGATTTAAAGTTCGCCGAAGCCATCATGATTAATCTACATAGACCAGGTTTGTGCAAACATAAAGACATGATAGTTCGTTTAAAATTACCGTGATAGACAATTGAATTTACTGTGGGAACATGTGCATATTTCAACTTAAAGGATTTCATCTAGTTATTTTACTTTAAAGTGTGTGAATCCTGCAGTATGTACCTGACGAGATGCAGCGAAAGATGCCAGGCAGTAAATCGTGCAATCTATTGTTTGTGTCTTCGTTATTCAGTAATGGATGCGATACATACATTGTTGCAGGACTTTGTGCTCAACCCAGGGATGATATTCTGGGCAATTTTACTGTCAGTAGTTTGCTATTGCTTTCTAAACAAGAAGTTAACCTTAAAGCCAAAATTATCGTTGTGTGGAATTAACCCGCCATCCCGCCGTCAGAGCAGGCATTGTTTAATGGCGAGGGAGATAAAACTAGCAGCTACTAAACTAAAATTCTTAATAAATCACAATTAGCCAATAAATTTGGGGTTGATAGCAACATTAGCTAAAGGAGATGCAACTAACTTTAATTATTATTATTTATTATTTTTAATCTCAAAGCAGTTTCTTGCTGTGGGTGTGTGATATTATAGCACCATAACATTTTGTAGGCGAGAGCAAGGCGGAATATTTGGCCAGTCTTTCCCTCATTTTTTTTTTGGCAAGCGATGAGTCCCGAGGTTCAACCCTTTTCTAAATGTGCTCAAGCCGTTACCGTCACTTTTTGATTATTATTATACAGGGTGTATTTTTAATGACTGTGGGGTTTTTGAAAATATTGCCGTTCTAAATACGTTTGCAACCTTTTAAGTTGTATGAACCCCACAGGGGGTGAATACAAAACTTGCAACGGCAATATTTTCAAACATCCCACAGCTATTAAAAATACACCCTGTACAGAACTCTATATAAGAATGTTGGGCGAAGCTCACCAAACCAAACACCCCACATTATGCCAAGGGTTTCAGGAGGAAGATCGTAATTAGGAGGGTACACACTTTATCCTAGTGCTAAGATTTTCAAACCTGTAGACTAAATTTCATGGCAGGGCAGACAAGCCTCTAAACCTTGGTCGGTAACTGGTCTTGGATCGAAGCTCTGACACGCGGAAAGTTAGAGCATAGCTTTGCTGATTCAGAAGTTCCTGCAGCTGGTGGTGTTTCAGACATATTGGTGTCCACTGGAGTGAACTAGGCAGGCCATGTGAGGGACCATGCTACATGGGAAACACATGGCCTCTATAATCCAGCCCAGGCTGTGTGCCATAGAGAGGTATAAATAACGCATCAATGGTTCTTGTCATGGGTTTTAGTTATTATTCCTTATTTTGGGCACAAGGTAAAAAAAAAATATTATTTGCAACATAAACAAATACAATAGCAACACTTTATCTATACCTGAAGTTTTTCTTACGTGAAGCCTAAACTAACAGCCAATTAAAGTGAGGATGACATAAACATAGCTGCAATGTCAAATGAATGTAAAGTGAATACCAAATAAATAGACACTAAGTGTATACAATATAAGTAGCAATATAAATATGACATCTACGTACACACGAGGAAGACAGAAACACCACTGTATTATATAAATAAAACACGCACTAAAAGAAGGATTTGGCATACAGTCATAAGAAAATGCATGCCAAATTAAATGATTAATAAAAACATAAATATAATGAACTTATAAACTCCCATGTGGGTTTTAAAAGCAACGTGTTTGCTATTGTTATATAATGTTAATTTGGCATTAACTTACTTATATCTGTATTTGTTTTATGTTTGATAATAGTAGTGAACATTGAAGCGTGGGACAGTTGTGTTGTGCCTTATTTTGTTGATATATCTCTGAGTTTATATTATATTGTGACATTATTTTCACCTGTTTCCCTTTACGATAATTATTATGTTTATAAGGACTGAGGTCCTTGATAAGTGTGTATATGTTTGTTTTCATTGTATCCCTCTATACTAGAGAAATCAGGCGTTGACAGTCACCGGTTGTTGTTTTTTTAATTTTGTGTGCACGTTATGAGAAGAAATGAATTGAAGAACTTGGTGACAACTGGCAAGATTGAGGGGAAGAGAACAAGGGGAAGGCAGAGAAATAAATACATGGATGGCTTGGCCACGTGGGATGATCGAGACAAGAATACTGAGCTGATCCACGACTCTGCTGATCGTGTGAGATGGCGAAACATGACCGCCCACGATTATCGGCATGGCACATGATGATGATGATCCCTCTGGCATCTAATAATACCTTCTTGTTTCATTACATACTGTTATAAGGAGTCGTGACAGCCTGGTGGATATATACTCGCCTGTCATTTCGGTGGACAGCGGTTCAATTCGCATTGGGGAGTAATTTCAGAATTGACCTGTCTCCCAGATTTACCGAGGATAATCTGAGTACCAGAAAATATCGTGGGCAGTAAATAGAGGCCGGGCGATACCAACAATATCATCCAGCTGTGCCGATTTGTCGATACAAAGATGTCTATACACATATGTCTATACAATTATGTCGATACAAATATGTCGATACAAATATGTCGATACAAATATGCATGTAGCGCCGCATGCTCGGCGAGTCTTCAAGCGTGTAAAAGCAACCTTTACTTCTATATCTTAAATAGTATGCTATTGTGTTATCTTTCCATCCATCATTTCCATCCATCCAATTTATCTAATCAATTTATAGTTTCCATTTGTTTATTGTTGGCTTGGTCATTTATTCTTATGTGTGTACATGGATTTCTCTGCATTTTCCTCAGAAACCACATTTCAAGTCATCAGATGTTTTTCAGTTTGTCTGCTCATTGTCCACGCTTCACATACATAATGTTTTTTTTTAAAGTTAAGTTTTAGTCGACGGATCAACATCACGGCACACGGGTGTAACCCATAAGTGCTCCGTTCTACTCCTAACTCAAACCTGAGTCCGGAGAAGCTCAGCTCAGTGCACGAACTCCGTAATAAACTATATAATAATAAACTGATAAACTAAATAAACTAAAAACTAAAAACTAAACTAAAGATTATTCCAATTTACCTGTATATTACATTGTATGTATATAACATTCGTAATATTGCCCTTTCAGACGGGATTCCTTGCTGTACGTCGGATATACTCACTGGAGTGATTACAGACACTCACTGTCAGTAACAAAAGACCCGTTGTCTAACTTAGGAAACATAGAGTTCTCACAAGGTATGTTTTGAATATTCAGTTTTGTATTCACGTTGAGAGTGGCCGATAGCGGTGGCTAGCAAATCTATGTATTGTGGTTCTCTCTTCTGATGTCTATTTTTTCTCCTTCCTTCCAACTGTGTGTACAATAGGGAAGATCTCATTTACACGATTAACTGACCAGGTGTCATGGGGTGATTAATGGTCTTCGATGATTAAGTGTCATAGGATGATTAATTGTCTTAAATAATTAAGAGCCATGGGATGATTAATGATCTTAAATGATTAAGAGCCATGGAATGATTAATGGTCTTAAATTATTAGGAGCCATGGGATGATTGCTTGTCTTAAATGATTAAGTGCCATGGGATAATTAATGGTCTTAACTGATTAATTGCCATGTGATGTTAAGTGTCTTTAGAACTACCTTAAAGTCTGTCCCGCTTTCTAATGTCCACTTATCTACCCCATCCTTTTTGTATTTTGTTTTTGGCGGTTTGTGATTTTTTTGTCACGTTTATGTTCAGTAGTTTGCCAATTCTTTCTGAATAGCCAGCACTCAGACCATTGTATGAAAATCAACACAGGGCAGTCTGCTGCCAAATCGCCAGTAGCTGTGTTTCGAACATGGTATGCGGGACTACGAATTGCATACGCAACCCCTTCCCCAAATAGCCGGATATTGCTGTTAGTGTCCATTTATTAGTTTGTTGTCGTTAATAATTATTACAGCAGCTTTTTCTGAGTGGCCATCGTCCCGATCTTCCCAATGGCGCCTGTCGTCAGTTGGGCTAATTACAGATGCATCATTTATGAAGCTCTCGGCTGGTTGCACTGGCACTGAAGGTGGATCATTCTTCCTAACAATGTCTGTGGTTCGACTTGCATTTAAACATACTTGAATGGAATTTTGGTATTGCGCAGTTTAATTAATTCTGTTTCTCTATCGACATTCCTTCCTTGAGTCTCAGATCCATCCATCCACCATGTGTCGTGTCGATAAGCGTAAGTGGTCATGTTTCGCCTTTTCAATCGATCACCAGAGTCGTGTATCAGCTCAGTGTTCTTGTCTCGACTATGCCGCGTGACCAAGCCATCCAGTTATTTACTTCTCCTTGTCTTCCCCTTGTTCACTTTCCGTGTATCCTGCCAGTTGTAACCACGTTCTCCGATGTATTTCTTCTCATAAAATGCCCACAAATGTTGACTGTCTATATCTCAGATAGCTAGGACTTTAAAACTTGTCTGTACAAGTAACGACCCACTGTACACACCTTTGGATGGAGGTCTGCAATGACGAATGGTTAAGAGCACTTGTTCTTAAACTTCCGGTACGTTGATACCGAATTAGCGGGTTCAACTCCTGAAACGGAGAGTTGGGCTAAAATGTTGACATCTCGTCCTTGACGTGGGGACGTCAATTACATGTACCTCAGAATTCGCAATGGGTTTCGCTTGATAGCCAGGAACACTGGTAGTAGGGAAAGCTAATCCACAGACAAACGTCAGTCCAGTGTACAAGACGAATTAGCGCGTGTATGGACTATGCTTTAGTTAAAAGCCAGCGAACACACAAACACACACACACACACACACACACGCACACACACGCACACACACACATACAAACCCATACACACACACACAAACACACACACACACATACACACACACAATAACACGCCTTTGAGTTTATTACGTACAGGGTGTATTTTTAATAACTGTGCATTATCCGAAAATATTGCCGGTCCAAGTTTTGCATTTACCTATTATGTTGCATGAACTCCACAGAGGGTGAATACAAAACTTGGACCGGCAATACTTTCAAAAACTGCACAGTCATTAAAAATACACTCTATATATAGTGTTACTCCTATATTTGTATAGACCAATCGACCCCCTCAATTAGCGATGTGACAATATCACGTCGATTCCTTTATTTCCCATCACATTTCTGGTACCAGATTTATACCTGATTGATCTGGGAGCCTAGATACGTCACGATGGGGATTCGAATACATGGTCATGCGGTTCCCACATCGATCATAAATGTTAAAAATCGTATTCTGCAAGATCATAATCACTATCATCTGCCCATGCAGCTGGCGTTGGCGTTCATGACCATCCACTGACCTCTGTCCTTGATTATCCGCAATGCACTTTAAAAGAAAAAGTCACCCAAACTATCCATTCAGAAAACGTGTTGAGCTGTACCCTATGACAGTTTGTTTGTCTGTCTCTCAAATCAGTCTGTTCGTTCTTCGGTTTGTATGTTTGTCCATCTGGATGTCTGTCTTTCTCGCTGTCTGTCTGACAGAATGGATGTTCGTCTGTCTGTCTGTCTGTCTGTCTGTCTGTCTGTCTGTCTGTCTGTCTGTCTGTCTGTCTGTCTGTCTGTCTGTCTGTCTGTCTGTCTGTCTGTCTGTCTGTCTGTCTGTCTGTCTGTCTGTCTGTCTGTCTGTCTGTCTGTCTGTCTGTCTGTCTGTCTGTCTGTCTGTCTGTCTGTCTGTCTGTCTGTCTGTCTGTCTGTCTGTCTGTCTGTCTGTCTGTCTGTCCGAACGTTCATTCCTTAGTGTGTATGTCTGTCTGCCAGTCTACTAGCCCGTTGTGTCTGTCGGTCTGCCTCCCAGCTTGTTTCTCTGTCAGTCTGTCTGTCTGTAATTCTGTCTCACTGTCTGTCTCTCCTCATGAGTGTTAAGTCTGTAACTCTTGTGCTCGATCACTGGAGACCTCCTCGAAGTAATAATCACGAATGTCATTCCTTCATTCTCGCGAGTCTCTGCCAAATCCACTCTAAGCTTTCATTAAGTATGTCTAATCAATATTAGAATTAATTAAAATCAAAGTGTTAGTAACAGTTAGATTAGTTCTGAAAAACAATACTTAACGCGAAAAGCAGATTAGAAGTATTGGAAAGATCGAGATTTGTTGTGAATCTTCATGGCCAAGTGAATATGCCGTCTGCATCGTGTTAAAAAAAAGTGTTGGGTTCGTTTCTGAACTCCGTCATTTCAGTCACTCATTCAGTATTTAAGGCGACCCCTTGAAGGGGGGGGGGGGGTGGGGGGGGGGGGGGAGCTCACCGGAACATGTAATAACTCGAGAAAAATGTCAGACGCCAGGTCGAAGAAAAGGTGTCAACACATGAAATGATGCGGTGTTTTGGGTAAGCGTCATCGCCCATGCCAGTCAAAAATACACTTAATGTTGGCATGATGATGGTGATGATGATGATGATGATGATGATGATGATGATGATGATGATGATAAGGATGTTAGATTATAAGTAGTAAACAAACGCATGTTGAGCTGCCGGGTACAACAAGAGCTGCTGCAGAATTGCTACTGTTCAATAGAGTAATGGTGTCGTTTGGTGCTACGTAGCCTGCATCGTATTTGAAAGTTCAGATCCTGGAATAAAAAGCATGGCTAGATATATAGTCTCTGGTTATGGCTTGGTTGCGGGATCCTGGAATAAAAAGCATGGCTAGATATATAGTTTCTCGTTATGGCTTGGTTGCGGGATCCTGGAATAAAACGCATGGCTAGATATATAGTCTCTGGTTATGGCTTGGTTGCGGGATCCTGGAATAAAAAGCATGGCTAGATATATAGTCTCTGGTTATGGCTTGGTTGCGGGATCCTGGAATAAAAAGCATGGCTAGATATATAGTCTCTGGTTATGGCTGGTTGCGGGATCCCTGGAATAAAAAGCATGGCTAGATATATAGTCTCTCGCTATGGCTTGGTTGCGGGATCCTGGAATAAAACGCATGGCTAGATATATAGTCTCTGGTTATGGCTTGGTTGCGGAGGATATCGCGAAGAAGACAACATCATTGAACGTTAATAAACGGAAAGGATGGTAGTTTCCAACAAGGTAAAATGTCCAGTATTCTTTCAATATCATTATCATCAAGTGCCCTGCCAACTGGCGTAGGCGTTCATGTCTCTCCACATATCTCGGTCTTTGTTATTCTGGAACAATTCTGGTAACGATATGCCTCCATGCCACCGTCTCAGTCCATCTAGCATCATTTATCTTGGTCTGCGTCTGCCTCTCTTCCCATTGATATTTCCGGTCGCCACCATGTTCTCCAATACCACTCTTCTTATCACATGACCAAAGAAAGTTGTTTGTCTCTTTTTTATTGTTGTATATAATGTTTTAATTCCTTTAGCCTCTTTCAGGCAATCGTTGTAAGCATCTTTGACAATCCAAGGAATTCGGAACATTTGCCGCTTTCAATATAGTAAACGTATAAGAGCGGGGTACACAAAGCTGTTTTAATATCCAGGCTACCCAGGAACTTCCTTTAATAGAGAGGTACTAAAAAGAAATGTTGGTACACAAAGACATAAAATACATACACTTCAGGAAACGAAATACGCAGCCCTATCTCCGCAAGCGGAACTAAGAACCACATAAGGGCCCCACAACAACCAATCGAAAGTTCGACGGTTGAATGCGACAGGATTATCCTTTTACAAAATGTGATGATATTAGATAGACATTTCTCCAAAAGTGGAACTGGAAATCAACTGTGAGAAACCACAAAAAAAAAAAAAAAAAAATTTATCACCTTCTGAAGAACTGTAAAGCTCATTGTCTAGATAACTCAAAGACTTAGAAACAAGCGCGCAAACCTGACCAGACATGTCAAGCAGCAACAAAGAAGGCACAACACCAAGCCAGAAACGCACCAGAAATTAGGAAGCGAATTACGCAACTGTTTCTCCGCAGCTAGATGTAGAAAAGAAACTATATAAGGGATGCAGTTATAACAGGTCGCCAGACTGACAGTTGAACGGGGCTGAACATGTTCATCTTCAAACGAGCGAGCAAGAGTGAAGATGTAGCAAATGAACATAACTGTACGATAAATGTTTGGACAATATTGACATCATAGTCAGTGGCTCAATACATTCGACTTCGACAAGCAATTTGTTGTTTTTTTTCGGGTGTGTTTTGCCAATCCTAGCATGGGCCAAAGGGGCTCTGGTTGGTCAGGGGGAACGGATTCTCCTGCCCTAAACTTTGTCTTTGTGGCTAAGTGGGTAAGCTACCTACCTCAGGCTCTGAAGTTTGCAGGTTCGGTTGCGGACTCCTCATTCTGTTTATGAGCGCAAATTACTCGGAGGGTCGTTGCTTGAGCTACGGGGCTCGTACTTTCGGTGAGGATTGGAGCCAGCGGAAGGATACCGACCCGAAAGGGATAAAGCCTGATGCAATGGAGTGAGTTTTTATTGTGTGTGTGTGTGTGTGTGTGTGTGTGTCTATAACCCCTCCCCCCCCCCCCTCCTTAAACGGCTTTAAAGCATCCCTTTAAACCACTTTAAACTGATATTGGTAACATCTGGATAGCGACCTATTTTTGCTTGTTGCACTGATGTTTTCAATCTTGGCAATGATTCTTCCATCGGGTTAATCCAAACTGAAATAGCTGTGGCTTGTAGGCTGTTGTTACCACATTGTAACATCCAGGTGGATGGACATATTGTTAAACAGGTGAATCGGTATAACTAGCTCGGAACAGTCCTAACATCCGATGGAAGATGCCTTGTAGAGATTACATCAAGAATTGCCATGGCAAAGGTAGTCTTCTGCAAAATGGAAAGCATACTTACCAAAAACTTCGTGTACCTTGCGATGCGAGGTGAAGCATACACGCGGGAGAGTGCCCGTTTAAGGACCTCATATAACGTGATTCCCATGGATTCTGTTATTCCCTCTGTTCATCGTTTAAATGGGCATCCTCTTCTTCAGATTCCGTTTGGCCTGTACATCACTGTGCATTGTGGTATACTGTTAGTTGGTAGTCTAGTTATATGGCCAAACTATTTAACTTACTGTTTTATGATGAAATCTAGCGCTGTTATAATCCCCACTTTAGTCCTGATTTCTTCGTTTCCGATGTTTCTCTTCTTGATACATTGAGTATTCTTCTCAAGAATCTTATTTCCGTTTTTGTAATTTTTTTTTCTCTTTTTCTGTCATTGATTGATTGGTTTGGCATTGGTAGCATAGAGTTGATAGGAAGACTGTGTTGTAGACTTCTTTCTTAGTAACTATTGATATATGTTTGTTCTTTATTATTGGTGCCATCTGTCCAATGAGTTGCTTTGCCTTATTACTTCTACTTTCGATTGCGTCTTCTGATTTGCCATTTGATGATGTTATACTTCCTAAATAAATGAAGATGTTTACTTGTTTCAGTCAGGGGGTGTTCGTTTAGTTGAATCTTTTCTTCTTGTTTTTTTTTACTTCTTCGGTTACAGTCATTACCTCTGTTTTTCATTTGCTGATTTTCATGTTATACTTCTTACACGCTCCGTTTATGCTATTTATGTGGACTTGTAAATCTGCTTCTAATGTTGCTATTAGTGCTGGATCGTCAGCAAATAGGAGTTCTTTAATGTCGTCGGTTCTTCTTCTGTGTTCTGTTCGTCGTGCCGTGTTGTTACGGTCTCTGTTTGGCTGTTTTTTTTTTTTTTACATATGCTGTCTATACAGATTATGAACAATAGGGGGGGGGGGGGGGGGGGGGGGGAGGGATAGGAAACAACCTTGTTGTACACCGGATCTTATGGTGAAGGGTTCTGAGTACCCTCCACACTTCTACATCATTTTCTTAGATGTGCATCCACCCCATACAGTTTAAGGATTTCCCACATCTTATTTCTATCTATCTATTCTGTCAAATGGCCTGTCTTGGTCGACAAAGGCTAAGAACAGTGCTTCATTACATTCTATTTATTTTTATATTAATTATCTAACAGCAAAGATAACATCTGTACATCCTTTGGTTTTCCTAAAATCCAAATGTTGTCAACTGCAGTGAGAAAAAGAGTTCAAGTGCTATATAGAACCCACATTGTTGTATGCGTTGAAACATAGACAATTAATGGACATGCTGAGAAACATCTAATGGTGGTGGAAATGAGATGTTTGAGAAAAATTCAAAGAATACCATGGACGGACAGAAAATCAAATAAGACTGTCCATGAAACATGAAAATTGATTGGAGAGGTTAGACGTAGGCGGTCAAGATTTCATGTACATATTATGAAGAGAAATGGACTTGAAAATTTGGTGACAACAGGCATACGCTTGATGGAAAGAGAGCAAGAGGAAGATAAAAGGATAAATACCTGGAAGGTTTGGCAGCATGGCATGGTCGGGACAAGAACATGGACCAGATTGGAGACTATGGTAACCCTCTGAGATGACGAACCGTGACCGCCCACGCCTATCGGCATTGCACTAGTTGATGATGTAGGCTGTTGACAGGATGTTTGAGTTCGGACTAGAACTCCCGTGTAGGTGCAACAATCTCTTCTGCCTGCCCCGTGTTCACCTTCTCACCATACCATTAGTTATTTATGCGAATATGTGCATGACTGGATATTAACTTACTTCTATTTCCTGGATGAAATAAAAATCAACGTCTACCTCTCTCTGCAAGCGGAAATAATAAAGAGAAATTTGATCTCTCTCTCTCTCACTCTCTCTCTCTCTCTCTCTCTCTCACTCTCTCTCTCTCTCTCTCTCTCTCTCTCTCTCTCTCTCTCTCTCTCACTCACTCTTACTCATTCTATCTTTCTCTTCCTATGCCATTACTTTCAATGTCACCGCGCGCTAAATGAAATAAGGAAATGCACGTGCAATATATGTATGCGCAATATGGAATAAGCTAAGGCAACACGTAACAGGACGTTCGCCGCCATTCCTATGATACAGGCTTAATATAATATAATAGGCATAATGGCAGACGAATGGGCACGCCCAGATCTTAACGCTTTACAGCAGGGTTTCATGTCTGTCTGTCTGTTTGTCTGTCTGTTTCACCTGCTGACTCGACCTCCATCCATCCTTCCGCCTGTTCGTTTGTCGGTCTTTTTGTTTGTCTATCTGTCTGTGTCTGTATGTATGTTTGTCAGTCTATCTGCCTGCCTAGCTGTCGTCCGTTGTCAGCCTCCCCCCCCTCCCATCCCCTCTCCCATCGCTTCCATCTTGTTGCAGTAATTGTTCTCGTTTCAGTTTTCTCGTATGCTGTTATTCCCCCCCCCCTCCCCCCCAAGTGTTTGTTCTATTTCGTGTGAGCGCCGGCCCTATTGTTTCTTTTGCTTGCTTAACGGAACACGATTTTTGGCGTCTCCTGACGCTCGTAATTATTGTCCTCTAAGTACTGCTTAATGATTTATCAATGTGAAAGTGGGGATTAGGGCAGACTTGGTGATGATGTTACAGTGTTAGACTCAAGCTTTGAACATATCGGGTTCAAATCCCGGCATATGGCTGGGTGTTTTTACACCAGATTTGCCGTATCAGATAAGCTGTTGTCCTGATCACTGAAGTAGTGAGATGGGACACATAGTTGTCTTGGATAAGGCCGAGTAACAGCAGGTCTCTACCCATCCATTCATTTACCTAAACATTCGTGTTTTTATTTTATTTTATTTTTTTTTTTTTTTTTTTTTTTTTTTGGGGGGGGGGGGGGGGGGGTCTAATCTCGCCATTCAATATTCATGTTTCATGTGTCTCTTGAAGGACTGCCTTATTTGATTTTCTGTCCGCCCATAATATTCTTTGAATTTTTCTCAAACATCACATTTCCACCACCATTAGATGTTTCACAGCAAGTCCATTAATTGTCTATGTTTCACACGTATACAACAACGTGGGTTCTTTTACAGCACTTGAACACTCTTTTTCTCACTGCAGTTGACAACATTTGAATTTAGGAAAACCAAAGGATGTACAGATGTCTTCTTTGCTATTAGATAATTAATATAAAAATCAATAGAATGTAATGAAGCACTGTTCTTAGCCTTTGTCGACCAAGACAGGCCATTTGACAGAATAGATAGATAGAAATAAGATGTGGGAAATCCTTAAACTATATGGGGTGGATGCATATCTAAGAAAATGATGTAGAAGTGTGGAGGGTACTCAGAACCCTTCACCAAAAGATCCGGTGTACAGGACGTTGCAGTCAACATTATCATTTTTCAGATGCTGTTGATTTAGTAAGCAAGATTACGCTCAGTAGTTTGCCATTGTTTTCTGAGCGACTGGCTCACATACCACGTAAGTTACCAACTTCGGCGAGAACCGCTACCGATTCTCGCCCAGGTTACGTTACTCACTAGAATATACTGGATTAAGGAGAAAGACGTTAAACCCAAGACCAGGGAGACCGACTCTATCTATCTATATTTTCATTAATTTACCTCTCTCTCTCTCTCTCTCTCTCTCTCTCTCTCTCTGTCTCTCTCTCTCTCTCTCTCTCTCTCTCTCTGTCTCTCTCTCTCTCTCTCTCTCTCTCTCTCTCTCTCTCTCTGTATATATATATATATATTCACCTGGCAGTGTATTTATCTCTCGATCTATTGATATATCACTTAGTCCATCCATATTTCCCTCACGCATCAGTCTGTATATCTGTGTGCCTATATATTGCTCTATTAAACAACTACAGTGCTTACACGCAAAGGTATATTAAATCAAAATCTGTAATCACAAACCCATAACCCACTATCCCATATTATGGTTACCTTTCACAGTCCCCCAACAACTAAATTCCCAGGAACCAACAGTCCTCCATTTATTCACCTGACGAATGTTTTATCCTAACCCTACTCACGCTTTGACGTGCCATATCCCTCATCCTGCCAGAGATCTCCCACGCGTTATTTGTTGATAAAACCACGTGACGTCTGATTTCTTGTACACCCTACGACCCTTACGAAAATACACAACAGGGCGGGGTGGCGAGACAGTTTGTCAGGACTATTTCTTTCCCCAACAATAGATCTGGTACCCCCTTAAACTGTCTAGTTCTTTCATACTACTGTCTTCCTTTCTCAACCCCCTCCTATCGCCTCTATCTCGTTGCAGTAATTGTTCTCGTTTCAGTTTTCTTGTGTGCTGTTATTTTTTTTTTTTCCTAAGTGTTTGTTCTATTTCGTGTGAGTGCTGGCCCAATACTATTTCTTATGCTCGTTTAACAGAACACGATTTTTTGGCGTCTCCTAACGCTCGTAATTATTGTCCGCTAAGTACTGCTTAATGATTTCTCAATGGAGTAAAAAGGAGGGGGGAGAGAGAGAGAGAGAGAGAGAGAGAGAGAGAGAGAGAGAGAGGAGAGAGAGAGAGAGAGAGAGAGAGAGAGAGAGAGAGAGAGAGAGAGAGAGAACAAGACGTGTTGGAGAGGATATATTCGATTCAGGGTCCGAAGATCCTGGACTCCACTGTAATCACAGGGTAAGTGTTTTGCAAGAAACATACTTGTCTTAATTTGATGACGTGTTTTCGTAATCTTTTGGTTAGGGAGATCAGATTACTAGCAGTCTGGGATAATGGCAAACACGTATCTACCTACATGTCTCTCTGAGAAAGAGAAAGAGAGATCGAGTGACAGAAGAGAGAGAGAGAGAGAGAGAGAGAGAGAGAGAGAGAGAGAGAGAGAGAGAGAAAGAGAGAGAGAGAGAGAGAAGGGGAGAGGGAAGATGGCTAAAGTGAGAGAGTATGTATGCGTGTATAAGTTAACTCTTATTAGTGAGTTTGCGATTGTGTGTGTGTATGTGTGTATGCGAGGGAGTGTGTGTTTATGTATTATTGAGTGGGTGCATAACTATGAGAGTGTGTGTAAATAATGTAAGTATTTATGCAGGTATGTATGTATATGATTACACCTGTGCGCGTTTAAGAGGGTCTGGTGGCCTGCCTGTCTTATAGCATGGAAATATGCATTGCTTAAGTTCACAAATTTCATTTGACAATGTTTGTTTTTTTCATATGTGAATTAACATGCACAATAGGTAATTGATGTACGAAACATGAGTGATTGGAAGGACAGAATGTAAGACGGGCCTGCGTGACCAATTTATGACCCTTTATAAATAAAGTTCGTATGTTCTGTCTGTCTTGTCTAAGGCGAATGTTGCGATTGAACGGCCATAGTTTCTAAAGCCGATGCCTATGCAAAGCTAGATAAAGTAGAATATTGTACCCAGTAGAAAGATAGAGACAAACAGTGGTCAGAGAGGCACTGGAAGACATCGCCAGGACTGCACAAATTAGCAGTAACAGAGGCAGAGATAGATGGAGAGAAATGATTCCTCAAGGTCTAAGGGGATGCCATGAATTAATGTCATCAAGGGAATGAATGTAGAACTCCAAAGAACGAACTCTGTACTAACACACGAACATCCATGCGACTTTGTATGGAGCCTGACAATGAATGTAACAACCGGGCAGATTTAACATCTTCAATGTCAACCAAAAAAGTAGATTTGGACCAAACAAAAATGGATGGCGACAAATGGGTAGTAGGTAAGTGTCACAGTTTGACTTAAAAGTTGTTAATATAGTAGCAGCGATAATGTATTATATATCAAATTAATGGGGACGCATAGGAACAATTACTATATTGCTATTTTAACTATAGTTTTATTTATAAGCCCGTTGCAGTTACGGGAAGTTCGAATGCGACGATTTATCAGCCATGGTTCTATATTCGGGTCATCGTTTTAAGCCATTAGAATTCATGCCCCACGTTCTGCCTTAGCCTCCTCTTCTGCTGGTCTTTCCAGCTGTCAGGATGACCGCTAATACCTCTCATGTCATGTTATGGCCAAATAATAATGTTTATGTCTTTCTTATAGTTAGTTGTATATTCTTTACATGACGTCACAGTCATACGGACATTTTTGGCTGTTTGTGATTTCTTGGCAAGTTTACGTTCAGTAGTTTGTCATTGCTTTCTAAACGACCGGCACTCATAATATTTTATGAAAACCAACGCCAGGTGCTCTGCTTCCAAATTTCTTACAGTCGTGTATAATAATCTACTCTCATTATCTTCTTTCGGGCACCAGTTGTTATTTACTCTAGCCATTCAAGGCATTCTGCACTTTGCTCTCGGTTTGTTCGTTTGCATTAGTCATTAGTCATTAGTAGCGGTTCCAACTTCACGGTAACGGGTCTTCAGGATTATGCTCCGTTCCTGTGCCAGTGAATATCACACAACATGCTCCTCAAAACATAAGACATGGTTAATCTTGTTAGCTGGGTCTGTTACACTAGGGTGGGAAATTGGTGCACGATAAAGCAGATGTATGTGGTCGTTGACCTTTGAAATCGTGTGCAGAAGAACAGATAGATCATCACGACTTGGAAAGAATGGTGCTGCTGGGTGTGACTAGAGGATCTGGTCGACACTCATGACTCCAAGGAAAGGCCAGCTGGACACATAATTAGACTGCTACTGGTACTAGTATATGCTCTCTTCACTGGTTGTTACAGATGAGGGTGGAGAATGTATGGGAACATCCCGCCTGCTGTGATAACTGTTCTTGACTCTACTCAAATGCGTGTTTTGGTTGGCCTATTCTGCTCTTATCCTCCATTACACATCTTCCATTTGAATTTGTCAATTCTTCATGATAGTTGTATTTATTAACTTCGTTAAGGATGTTCCTCTATTGGAACTGATTCACAAAGCTTGCTGACATAGATCTTCGAAGACTGGCATGCTTTGTGCAGAATGGCATGCATAGATCCCAGGTAAAGGGTTGTGACCATTCGCTGGGTCTTTATCAGATTTGGTGAAGGCGCCCTGGGAGCATGTGAATAATGCAGCAGAATAGATAGACTATCGTGGTGTAGAGATAATGCGACATTAAGGTGTGGTCAGAGGATCTGGTTGACAACCGTCATTCAGAGGTAAAGCCAGAGGGACATATAATCAGATTGCGAAGAGCACCATTAGTATTGGAACTCTTCGTTGGCTGATGAAGATTAGGAGTGAGTACTTATGGAAATGCTCCGAGTGCAATGATGTCGGTTCTTGACTCAACTGAATTCATCTACTGTAATATCACATGCTGTTGTTATCTTTTCCTGTTATATAACCATAGATATAAATAGTGATATAACCTGCGACGGGATGAGCCTAAAATATTGGTTGTCAGTACGTGGGGGTCTTTAATATGTTTTATGTTATATAATATTAAAGGGGCAGGGGTGGAGGTCCGGGGGTGGGTGGGGGCCCATTAGGGGTCAAGCGGTCATAGTTGTCATCGGACAAGATGAGCCGTGGCCAATCCGACAATAAATATAACCATGATGATCACTATAGGAAATCACAATCCTAGTGTCATTAAAGAAAGGACCTCTGGCCGTCCGGTAAGAATGTAGGGCACTAAAAGGGGGTTTCGGTTTCGAAGCGTCGGTTAGATGAATGGTTGTCGTTTGTTTTTTCCTGTCCGGGGCAAAAATAAAACCATAACCTGCAAAGTTAGCGCAACTACTGCACTAGCCAGGCGGCCTTAATTCCTTATTGAAGACACCCCCCCCCCCTCCGCCCTACATCGCTAGATTCTATAGGCAGTAGATGACGTTTCTGTTTCTTAATGAAAGGCTAGAGGTCTAACCGCCTAGCCACCTTGGCCCCTTGTCGTCTTCACAGACCATAGTTTGGTACACTGTGCTTCAAAATGGCATAATAACTACAACCATGGCGGTGGCGAATGTGACTGATAAGGCCAATTCTCGCTGTTTTGATTCCGAGATTGGTTAAGACCAGGGATGGAGTTATTGCCTCTCCATAGCACAAAGCCTGGGCTAAAATACAGAGACCATGTGTTGCCCATGCAGCATGATCCCTCTCTCGGCCTGCCTAGTACACTCCAGAGGAAAGGTATTATCAATACTTCTGGGACAAGACAAGCTGCAGAAGCTGCCGGATCAGCAAAGCAATGCTCTAACTGTCCGCCTGTCGGAGCTTCGATAATAGACGAGCTGCCAACCAAGGCTTATGGCCTGGCCTGAACTGCCATGACATTTTGTCTTTAGGTTGCATTTCCTCTCACCAGGATAAGGCTTGTACCTCCCAATTGCGCTCTTCCACCCGAAGCCGTTGGCTCAACTGTGGGGTGTCGAGTTTGGTAAGCGCCGCCCAACATTCGGCGCTAATGGAAAGCAGGTAGCACCTTCTACTGTCATACAGTAGCTCAGTCATATCTGACTAAGAGCTGTAACAAACCTAGCCATCAGTTCATCATAAGTTATTATCTTCATTTATACTATTGAGGAGTCTCAGTGGCGAAGTGGTTAAGACAGCTGCCTCAAGCTTCGAAGGTTGTGGGTTCTATTCAGGGCTTCGACATTTGGTACACGACTGCAATTTTCTCAGTTTCCTGGAGCAGAGTCGTCGCTGGGGCTACGGAGTTCGTGTTTTGTGTGTCGTTTCGACTGGCCGCCCTGCGCAAAGGGACCGAGCCATATGGGATCAAGCCCGATGCAATGAAGTCGACCTTCTTGCCTTTATATAATTGAATGATTTCCTGCAAAGAGTCTCATTCTACCTAAAATCCACGAAAATAAGAGGCTACGCGTGCTGAATGAACTATGTCTGGAAAGAAATCATCTTATGGCTGGGAGCTTAATGCTCACGCTCCTTGCCAAAAGTCGTGTTTACAAGTGAGTATCCCCTTTCCTTCAAACTCTGTCACAATTCTTTCCTGGGCACATCACTCATCTTCCTCTTGACTGTTTATCCCCCGCTCGGCTCTCCATTAAAACACTGTCTATGAGGATTCATGGACGCCTCGCCCAACATCCTTACATCGCAGTGTTAACAAACCGAATCTCTCATACACTTCAGGTGTCTTTTGACATACAGCAAACACTCAACGACCCTGCTCGACTCACACCAAAGGGAATGAGTAAACTTAAGCACACCCAGTTGTACCGTCTGTCAGCCAAGCATTTTCTTTCCCTGGAAAACCCGATTGCCACCAGAACCTGTTTATCTTGACACTTTAACCCTGCCCGTTTCTTCAGCTTACACCAGGTGAGTTATATTAGGGCATAATTGTCTTCTTTCAACACAGTTAGGGTGTCTGCGACACATGCGTTCTTGTGTTTATTGTTCTTGCTTCTGAATATGATTTTCTTTGGTAGTATATCGTCATTTCAGGAGTCTGTGATGGCGCAGAGATAAGCACGCTTGCGTGTGGGAGTGGTGGTCATGGGTTTCAGTCTAACAATGGTACCATAAAAGGTCTTGTTAAGTAAAGACGACCGTGGTAGTATTTGTTCCATCAACTCCTTAAGTGATGATTGATTTATTACAACAATGTACGGCTAGTACCACATGCCCAATGCGGAATGAGGCATGTAAATGGTACTTTACTTACTTTATTAAACGGCGGCCTGGCCGAAATGATAAGAGCGTTTTTTTTCTTAAACTTCCAGTGCGTTGATGGTGAGGTAGGCGGTTCAATCCCTAAAAAGCATTAGGTTGACCTTCAGCTTTGACGTCTTGTTCAGAAAGCAATGGCAAGCTACTGTACATAAATCTCTCTAGAAAATCAACTTGATGTTGATCGTTAGATCCTACAACAGGCATACACCATTACTTTTAACTTACTTAAAGTTATTGTTGTATGTGTATCCACTGCTAATATGGGTGCTCTTCTTCTTCTTCTACTTCTTCTTCTTCTTCTTCTTCTTCTTCTTCTTCTTCTTCTTCTTCTTCTTCTTCTTCTTCTTCTTCTTCTTCGTCTCCCCTTCTTCTCCTCCTCCTTTTTCTTCTCCTCTTCCCTGTTTATCTGCTTCTTCTTCTTCTAATCCTCCCCCTTCTTCTTCTGATCCTTCTCTTCCTTCATCTCCTCCAGAATAAAATATCAGAAATAATTAGAAGCACACGAGACAGAAGGCTGTGGAGAGACATGATCATCAACATCACATCGGACATGAACTGTAAGAAGATACAGATCGTACAAATTAAGCGACTAAACGATTTGTCAGTTGCAGTTTACAACTTAACTTTAATAATAAATCGAAATCGAAAACGTAGCAATAATAAAAGTATACATATTTCGCGTGGCAATTTAACAATTTAACATAGCAGATGAAAGAAACGTCTCTACTTTTGAATATAAATGTTACACAATACAATCAAGGATTTCATTGCACATAAATGAGAACAAGCAAATGCGTAGTTTGAAATAAAGATGAGGAAAATGACACATTTTGTATATGCACGGCTTCTAGTTAGAAATGAAAATGAGAAAAATTACATAATTTGGACATGTGCGGTTCGTAGTTAGAAATAAAATCCAGACACGGCAATTATGTACCGGAGATTTATAGAAGAGAAAGATTGACAGAGAAACTTATTGACAGACAGGCATACTGGCAGGCATTTAGAAATATGGATAGACAGATATATGTTTTTCTCCATCAAGAATGATGATGACCATTCATTTCATCCAGTGGGGTTGAAAGTATGGAGCCGTGAGTTCTAAGATGGCTGGAAAGGCCTATTTTGGCTGGAAGGGCCTATTTTGGATCGAAATGTTATTTGACAATGTGGGCAAAGAATGCTTGATGTTCCAGGAGGAGGATCTCCTGCAGTAGTTTTACTGTCCAGCCTTTTGTCACAGCCCTTGAAGTCCCGTTTGCTTGACAAGTGACTGCACCCTTGCGTTATGATGTATGCCACGAATTTCGGTCTTTAGCAGCAGTCTCCCAAGTATCGTGATGAATTCCAAAAGCTTTCAATGAGATATTCAGTGTCATTGAAGCGTTTTCTCTGAAACAATTCGTTTAGGGAGCCTGCGATCTGGCATGCGAGTCCAGTGACCAGCCCAGCGAATCTGATACTTCATTAGTAGAGTGTGCATACTGGGCATGGACGCTCTTTCTAGGATTTCAGTGTCTGGGAACTTGTCTTGTCATTTAATCTTCAATAGCTTCCTAAGGCAGACTGTGTGGAAGTGGTTTAATTTCCTAGCATGTCGCTGGTAAACAGTCCAGGTTTCACTAGCATGTAGCAATATGGTTAATACAACTGCTTTGTAAACTTCCAGCTTTGTTTGCAGGCTTATTAGACAGATATATTATACAGAGACAAGGAGAACCACTAACACGACACAATCAGGATGATTAAAAAGAAAGAATTAACAGAAACATATAACAATGTAGGTGATCTAAATAAGGCCGGATCAGACAAGTGGTGACGACAACTCAGAGGTCGCATTCTCTCACATCAATAATGAAGGCCAGCGATAACAAAAGGCTCAGGTTTATTGGCTTGTACAAAAGGCAGCATACAAGGTTGTTGATTATAAAAGGTACTCCGACTCAACGCAATATACTACATGCCAGATGGATTCACAATAATACATGCGACCTCGCCAGTCTATGGTCAGGTTGTCACTGTCTTTGTTGTCATCCAACAACCTCCATGGCTACCCCTAGCTATGGTGCTCAAGCGTGCATTATTAGCTAATGCATCTTTAGCTTGCGCACCATCCCTACCACCAACCTCATAACAAGACACTCTGTTATACACAGTTGGCAGTTGAAGATGAAGATACGCTGATATATATATCTATATATATATATATGCCGATCTCTGTGGCTATGGGCTTGCGAACGCGGTTTGTGAGCCCGTATACCCGAGTTCGAAACACAGTAGTGCTGTTTTTATTTTCGAAAAAGGTATAGGAGCCGGTCGTTCAGAAAGCAATGGCAAACTACTAAACGTAATATTTGCCCAGGAATCACGAACAGCGAAAATGCTGGTGTTGACTTTTACGTCCTGTGAAGGACATGCAACTTAATTTTATATATATATATATATCCAGGGAAATCAGAGAAATTTTCTACACGTCTTCTTCTCATTCCCGTGCAATCAACTGTCATAGTTTGTTAGTGTACAATCAGCTATTTACTTACTAAAATTTAATATTTTAATATCTTATCATTTATATATATAGCGAGGGGACTTAACTTAAGAAAAGTTATTTCAAGGGGCATAACTTTTAATAACATTGCTATATACTTTATAGTTATATAGTTGCATTGTTTTCAAAGATTTATAAACTCTTTGAATACAGTTATTTACAGGCATATGAGTTATAATAAATAATGATATAATCTTTAAGGCATTTTCAAAGTTTTCATAAAAAATAATGCATCTATTTAAATAGTGAAAATTTTTTAACTCATCTTTTTTATGTTTAAAGAAGTTATCTACAGTCACGTAGGTGATTAAACACAGTTTTCATTAAAAATAATGGATGGTGTGTGGAAGGACATTCTTAAGTTAATTTTTTTTTTTTTTTTGAATTTAATGAGACGCTCCCCGCCAGGAGCTAGGCGAAGCCGCGCCGGGTCAGACAGACAGACAGACAGACAGACAGACAGACAGACAGACAGACAGACAGACAGACAGACAGACAGACAGACAGACAGATCCCCGCCAAGGACTGGGCGAAGCCGGGCCGGGTCAGCTAGTGTGTGTGTGTGTGTATATATATATGCATACCTACATACATATCTGCCTATCTATCTACCTACCAACCTACCTGCCTACCTACTTACCGACACACACACACACACACACACACACACACACGTATGGAGGGGCGGACAGACAAGCTAACAGACAGACACTGTATTAAGCCTCGAAAACGAAAATAACCCGTAGCGTGTTGTCATACAATTTTAAAATCAATATCTTAAAGATGTCTTAATGAATGTCTGCCGATCCACTTAGAAACAAACAACAGCCAGAAGAACTAAGTTTTTTTCGGACATTCCATCAGCAATTTCTCAACAAAAAACCATAATAGAGTGATCTCTATACAATAATGGTTGTCTTATTTGCGATGATTTAAAATAACAGTTGAATTGTTAAGTCCAGAAACGACATTACCGTAGTCAGGACATTCCCATATCTGCTCTTTCTTCATCTTTAATAGCCAGTGAAGAGTCCCGCGTTAAAAGACAAAAAAACTCTTATAGAAACATACTGGGAGGGTCATTGATTACCAAAAATGGTGACACAATGAAAGAAGTTAAAAGACGAATAACTATTGCTCTTTAAAGACTAAAACAACTCAATATATTGTGGAGAGGGGCAGATGGAACTACACAAATCAGATATTTAAGAGCTTATATCTTTCCCCCTGTGAGACCTGGACACTTACAAACAAGCTGAACAGCGATGCATGCCTTTGAATATAAATGTTATAGATAAGTTCTAAGAATATCTTGGGTACAGAAGGAAAAAAAAACATCATTGACAGAAAAAACATCATTAATAGCAAAAACTTCATTGACAGCAAAAATATAAATGACAGAAAAAATATCATTTTCTTCAAAAACATCATAGCCAGCAAAAACATTATTGATAACAAAAAATATCATTGACAGAAAAATATCATTGACAGCAAAACTTCACTGACAACACAAACATCATTGACAGCAAAGACGTCATTGACAGAAAAAACATCAATGACTGCAAAAACATAATTGAAAGCACATCATCGTTGACAACAAACACATCATTGACAGCAAAAACATCAATGGAAGCAAAACACATCACTGACACCAAAAACATCAACAAGAGCAAAAACATCATTGACAGCAAAAATATAATTGACCACCAGGCCCCCCCCCCCCCCCCCCCAAAAAAAAGAAACAAAAAAAAACACCATCATTGTCAGAAAAGGCATTAAAGTCATTATCAAGCATACCCCTATAGCTGGCACAGTTAGATAGTAACACCTTCATTAGCAGAACTGATAAAAAAGCACATCAGTACTCACACCAACACTGTCAAGCGAGTAAAGATAAGCCATCCTTAAGACAATAAACATCAAGCAACAAGGCACAAGCTGTTATTACCATCAAGCCCAACGCTTGAGTCTGCAAATTGCTCAGCCAGAAAACTGATCCTTGTGCATTCCTAAACGGCTTCAGATGCATTTCTAGCCAAAGTTCTGCCTATCGCCTTTCCACTAGCACTTGCGTAGATCTGTCTCCTATACTAGACACACAAACCCGGATCTCTTCTGTAATCTGGCAAATCCCGTTCCCTGCATTGCCAGACACTCAGTTTTGAGATAACCCGTGACAATCCACACGTATGTGTATGCTGCATAAACCTTTCTGACGTGCCAACATACTTGCTAGATGGTGTTTGTTGTGTGCATATGCATTTCTTTAACTTTGCGTGCACGGCGTTACTAGAATCTCGCAAATTCTCCTAATATTTTTAGCTTTGTTTGAAAAATGGGGAAACTCAGTGTCGGATAAAGATTTAGAGACGCCAAACATAAATAAATTAAGACTGACAGACGACAGATAGATAGACAGACAGAAAACGAGTAGATTGGGTTAGAAATATATGAAGACAGACACACGAGGCAGGCAGACAGTCATACTGACAGAAAACGCGACAAATGAGACATAAACCGACCTACCGACAGACAGACTGACCTACAGACAGATTGACCTACATACAGACACATAGTGAGACTTATAGAGAATCAGACAGACAGTACGACTTATAGTAAGACAGACATAAAGACAGATAGACCGACCGACAGAAAGATACACATACACACAGAATGTAGACAGCCAGACACACATAAGACAGATAGACAGACAGCCAGACACACATAAGACAGACAGACAGACAGCCAGACACACATAAGACAGACAGACAGACAGTCACACAGTCAAGAAGTGGCAGGTGTGCGCTGTGAGGTCACCTTTTTAAATTCAATAGTCGTAAAGAGCAGGTCGGGATATGATGTTTGCCTGGGACATTTACTGAAAACTAGAGCGAGAGAGAGAGAGAGAGAGAGAGAGAGAGAGAGAGAGAGAGAGAGAGAGAGAGAGAGAGAGAGAGAGAGAGAGGATGGAGAGACTGTCAGAGGAAAGACAGAGAGAAATAGATGGGTAGAGGAAAAGTTGGAGATAGATTTGGTGTGAGATAGAGGGACAGAGAGACAGGGAAGATACATAGCATGTGGCAGAGATAGACGGAAATAGACAGAGAGTGAGACAGAAAAAGCGACAGAGAGAGAGAGAGAGAGACAGAGAAAAGAAGGGACATACAGAGATTAAAAGGAAGAGAGAGACCAGAGGAGCAGAGACATAAAAAGAAAAAGAGACACAGAGAGACAGAGAAACGCAGCTACATACAGGGTGTGAAGGATCGAGAGACAACAGAGAGGCAGATATATTAAAAGAAAAAGAGAAAGAGAGCAAAGAGGAGAGAAATATATTAAGAACAGAGACAGTCAGAAACCGACAGGGAGAGAGAGGCATAGCGAGAGAGAGAGAGAGAGAGAGAGAGAGAGAGAGAGAAAGAGAGAGAGAAAGAGAGAGAGAGAGAGAGAGAGAAAGAGAGAAAGAGAAAGAGTGTATTGGAGGCAAAAATGCTTTTGAAAGAGAGAGACAGACAGCTAGTGAAAGAAAGATACATTGAATAAGAAAGAAAGAGCGAGGGAGAAAAAGAGAGAGGTGGGTGCAAAACGACTGGAAGTAAGATATAAAATAACAGACACGGAGAAGAAAAGAGATAAAATAGAGATAAAGAGAGAGACAGAAAGATATATAGAAAGACAAAGACATACAGACAAACAGAGGTAGAGAGCGGGAGAGAGAGACAGACAGAGAGTGAGAGAGAGAGAGAGAGAGAGAGAGAGAGAGAGAGAGAGAGAGAGAGAGAGAGAGAGAGAGCGGAGGGGAATGCGACCAACACAATGATGTATTATGCTACCACTAATATCCCCACGTGTATGAACATATAATAATGAAGCGTGAAGGCGAGTTGCATGGGCAGGATACACAGGCAAATCGATACAGCCAGAGAACACGGTTGAGTATGTACGATTGTTGAGCACAGTTACCTATATTCTAGACTTGTGTATCTACACGCTTGTGCTCTGATATGTAATGTTATATTACATAGACAGGTTTCGTTCAAGCTACTTACGTTACTGGGTGGGTGGTTTGTAGGTTGGTTAGTTGATTGATTGCTTGGTTGGTTAGGTGGTTGAATGGATGGATGGATGGTTGTTTGGGTGGGCGGATAAATGGTTGGAATGTTAGCTGGAAGGCTGGTTGATAGGTAGAGCGGATAGTTGGTTTGTTGGTTGATTGTGTGGTTGGTTAGGTGGTTAATTGATTGCGTGGTTAGTTTGTTGGTTGGTTGATTGCATGGTCGGTTATTTAGTTAATTGATTGCGTGGTTGGTTGGTTGGTTGGGTGTTTAAATTACGTGGTTATTTGATTAATTGCTTGGATGTTTAGTTCGTTGCTTGATTGCGTAGTTAGTGTATTCATTTGTTGATTGCATGGCTTGTTGGTTGTTTGATTTCGTGGTTCATTAGCTGATTGATTTAGTTGTTGGTTGGCTGATTAATTATGAGGTTAATTTATTGGTTGGTTGATTGCTTCGTTGGTTGTTTGGTTTATGATTGATTGCGTGTTATTGTTTTGGTTAATTGATTGCGTGGTTGGTTTGTTAATTGATTTTTTGCGTGGTTGGTTGATTGATTGCGTGGTTAGTTTGTTGGTTAGTTGATTGATTTCGTGGTTAACTTATTTGTTGATTAATTGCATTGTTAATGTGTTGATAGGTTGATTGATTAAGTGGTTTGTTGGTTGGTTGGTTGGTTGGTTGATTGATTGCTTGTTTGGTTGGTTGGTTTGTTGATTGCGTGGTTGGCTGACTGGTTGGTTGGTTGATTGCGTGGTTGGTTGGTTGACTGGTTGGTTAATGCATTGTTTGGGAGGGAGCTGTGGTCGCACAATGAGTACCAGACTTGCCTGCCGCGCCTATGGTCACGTGTTCGAATTTCTGTCGCCGCCGATTATTACAGAACTATTAACTAATGTCTATAAAAAATATGGCGATACCACCATATATCTAATAAGCCTCAAAGAGTGTCAACGGTGTCTTTAACCTTTTCTTTTTGTAATATTGCCTTGGAAGGAGATCTATGATAATACAATAGCTGGCACGCCCGTGTGTTCGAATAACCATACTGATTTTTTTTTTTTAAATTTACACGGTCCCCTAGGTCGACCCAGTCTAGGTGGTAGAAAATATCTTGGGAAGATAAGGCGGTTAAAGTAATTATGGCTACATCACTCATCGAGTGAGGATAGGTCCTAAACATAAATTAGCGCCATATACCCATTACCCCGTCGTGGCGCCAAAAAGGATAACTTTTAATTAAGATATCGGAAGTCAGCATGGCCGAATGGATAAGAGAGTTCGTTCTTAAGTATGCGGTGTGCTGATGCCGAGGTAGCGGGTTCAACCCCTATGTTAACTTCCTAATTTGGGAACGTAAATTACAAACAGCTCTGATGTCGGAGTGGGTCCTCCTGAAGACGAGGGTCATGGTAACAGAGAAAGCTGAAAAGCACGCAAACATCTGTCTAGTGCAATAGCAGAAGTCGAACGTGTGTGGACTACGCTTAAGTTCAAAGCGAGCGAAAAATAAACAAGCGAAAGAAACAAAAACAAAAAAACAAACAAATTAACCGATTTTTTTTCCCTTTTTTCCGCATATCATATTACAGGACATCGCTTTAAACACCAGCATTTTATCGCTGTTGTTGATTTCTTGGAACGATTACGCTCAGTAGTTTGCCATTGCTTTCTGAACAGCTGGCTCACATACCCCGTAAGTAACGGGAGTGGCGAGAACCGCTACCGATTTTCGCGCAGCCACTTCTGCTCAGGTGGATAAACAGGATTACGGAGAAAGTCGCAATAAACCGATTGGCATAGCAAAATGCACAAAAAACCTGAAAAAGATGACATTGCAACAAAACATCCTGAAAGACACGATTAACCATAACAATAACTGACTAGAGATTACGTCCACATCTGGGAATTCATTACACGTCGCGGATATTTGTGTGATCCCTGATCGTATCACATTTTCAGGATCACACTGTGACCTCAACAATAAATTTCTTGACCGCCCTTTTACCCAGGACAATGAGCTGTCACTCAGCAATAAACTTGCACAAGGGGAGGAAATGAGGATTTCCGTCTTGCCAGCACTTTCCTTTTTGGGGTTGTGTTGGCGTAATGGCTAGCTCGCGTTACTGTCGGCTTAATGTTTATTTGTTCAAATCCTCATCAGTTTCAGTTTTAGATTTTACTTAAATATATTCGGCCTCGTTCATCCTGCTTCTTCAGCGTTGGTTATAATTGAGATCGTGTTTTATTTTATTGTGAGTCCTCACAAAGACTGGACTCTAGTAGTCCCCACAAGGACTGAACTCTAGTAGTCCTCAGAATGACTGAACTCTAGTAGTCCTCACAAGGACTGAACTCTATTAGTCCCCACAAGGACTAAACTCTATTAGTCCTCACAAGGACTGAACTATATCAGTCATCTCGAGGACTGGAAAAATCAAGTCCTCATAAAGCATCCCCATGGAAGAGACGGTTGTTTTTAAACTGGCTTGGGCTAAACGGCTTAAGAAGCCTAAAATGGCTACTTGATACCTGTGATAAAGAGATGAACAAATAACGCTGGACAGGCAAACATTGAAAGAGCCTGAGAATAGTGTACCTAGAATCTTTGTCTGGAACCAACAGGTCAGAAGAAATAGAGGAAGACTCAAAACCACAACACGAAGACAAGAAGAGAAATAAATACATAAATAATATAAAGAAGATATGATCGGAGCTGAGCAGAGGCTGGCCGAGAAGATAGAATGCCCGGTCACTCCTTGGGAGAAGTAGATTCGAAGCCTCGGTAAGTGTGAGGTGGAAAATAATTAGACTAGGATATTGATAAGGGTATCCCGGTTGGGATGGGTTCATATCCTTTGTAGCCTTCTTCAGGAAGCATGGAAAATGGCTTGCTACCACAACGCAAAGACACCTCCAGATACAGCAAGTATCGTACACAAATATTAGAAATCTAGACTCTTTTGGAAGGCGTGGAGACCATGGAAGTTTATCACTATCCCTAAAGAAGATGACATCCTCTATACTGACAAGGACTAGTGTGTGTTTACCCGCCCTTATGAGGTCTCCTTCAGTTTATATTCATTTGATGTAGACATTGAACATATAATGTGTGAACTGAACATACACAATTAGCACAAGATATCCAACGTGTGAACAGAACATCCACTTTTATTACAGAACAGTCACTGTGTGAACAGAACATACACTGTCATCAGAGAACAGTCATTGTGTGAGTAGAACATACACCATTATCACAGAACATCCATGAAGAAATCACTCGAATCCTGATTTAAAACAAACAAAGAATATAATATGAAAGCAAAGGTTGGAGTGCAGATCATTCTGGGATAAAGCTTTCAGCTCAAAATACATTATCATTTGTTGTGAAAACATTTTCATAACACATTGATAATCTAAAGTACAGCCATAAAATATTTGTATGCATATATATATATATATATATATATATATATATATATATATATATATATATATATATATATATATATATATATATACATACATATATATATATATATATCATTGGCACCTTGCCGTCTTGACAGACGGTAGTTTGTGCTTCAAAAAGGCATAATAACTATTACCTATGGCGGTAGCGAATGTGACTGATAAGACCAATTAGCGCTGTAAATGTTCGTCCACAGTGGGTGCATGTGAACACGTGGTCATTTCCACCATCATGCACCATCTTACGTCTCGCACGCTCGGCGTGTGACTTATTTGCAATACTTTTCTCCTTTGTCTTTATTCCATTTCTGATGTGTGCCCTCCATGCAACACTTTCAGCGGTGACTTGCTACCAACATCCTCCTAAGATGTCCTATCCATCTAAGTCTACGAAGACTGAGCATGGAATAAAACGTCACATAACCGGATGTTTCCAATACTTCAGTATTTGTGATTTTGCTTTCCACTTAATACCAAGAATTCTTCACAGACACCGCATATGAAAGCTGTTTAAACGTTTCTCTTGGTGTAAGTAGGTTGTCCAGGTTTCACAGCCATAAAGAAGAGTACTACGGACACAGGCTTGATAGACAAGGTCTTTTGATTTGGCAGTAAACTTCCTGTTCTCCCAGACTATTTTCCTTAACCTGTTCATTGTTGTTGCTGCCTTACCAATCCGGATGTTGATTTCCTGATCTAGGGATAATTTGCTATTTACCACTAATCCTAGATATGTAAAATGGTCTACTATCTCCAGTTCGGCGTCGTCAAAACAGATTGATGGTACCCCGTGTGCACCTTGTGACATAATCTGTGTCTTCTTTTTGCTAATTGTTAAACCAAATTCAGGGCAAGCATTGGAGAATGTATATAGTACACATTGTAATTCTTCCTCAGAGTTGGTCGTAACTGCAGCATCATCTGCAAAAAGCAACTCTCTGATCAGTACCCTCCTAATTTTGGTCTTGGCCTTCAATCTCTGAGCATTGTAGAGGCCGCCATCTGAGCGTGAGTGAATGTATATACCACCATCCTGATCACGAAAGGCATATTTCAGTAGAAGTTAAAAGTATATTCCAAAGAGGGTGGGAGCTACTACACAACCTTGCTTAACTCCACTCTTGAGTCAAACTCTTCAGAAGTTGCACCATCAAACTTGATTATACTCTTCATGCCTGTATGGAATGATTCCACAATGGACAGAAGAGTTGGTGGGCAGCCAATCTTCTTTAGTGCCTTGAACAGACCCTCACGACTACCAAATAAAATCCCTTTGTGGGGTCGATGAAGGCAATAAGCAGTGGTTGATTCTGTTCACGGCATTTTTCTTGTATTTGTCGCAATGAGAATATCATATCAATGGTAGACCGGTTCTGTCGAAAGCCACAATGTGATTCGGGGTAGACTAGATCTTCTAGGACTTGAAGTCTGCGCAGAACAATTCTGACAAATACTTTTCCAACATTACACAGATGTGAAATACCCATATAGTTGTTGCAGTCGCTCCGATCACCTTTGTTTTGTACAATGTTACGATGATTGAATCTTTGAAATCCTGTGGAACTTGTCCTTCACGCCAGCATAGCTCTATTAGCTGGTGGATCTGTACAGTGAGTGTGTCTTGCCCACTCCTGATAACCTCTATTGGAATCCCATCCTTACCTGGAGCCTCGCCAGATGCAAGTTCATTTATAGCACGCTTAACTTCTGTTATGGTGGGAAGTGTGTCCAGGTGGTCAAGAGTTGGTAGGGCCTCTATGGCGTTGAGGGCATCATCAACTAGTTTGGTCTCATTTTAGTCATACTGTCATTTACAGCCAATATAGTACCTTGCGGTGTATGGTAGAGGGGTCTTTGAGCCTGAGGAACTAAGGCCGCCTGGCTAGTGCAGTCGCCGCGAACTGTGCAAGTTAGGAATTTCTTTTTGCCCCCGACAGAAAAAAATCTTACACCTTACCGAGGGATCGAACCCGGGTCTCCCGAATGAGAGTCCGGCGTTCTAGCCACTCGGCCAGCCGCTCCTCCATCGGCCAGCCGCACCTCCCTCGGCCAGCCGCTCCTCTCACTTGAGTAAAGCTCTACCCATCTGTCCATCTGCTGTTTCTTATCAGTGATAATTTCTCCAGTCAAGGTTTTCAATGGTGCACTTCTTTTTATCATTGTACCACAGGCTTTCTTTATTCATTCATACATGCTTCTGATGTTTCCCTTATCACTTGCGATTTGAATGGACTCAGATAGCTTGATCCAATAGTCATTAGCACACTGCCTGGCAGCCTTCCTAGCTTGCTTTAGCTCACTCAGCGTTTTTCGCATTGGTCTTTCCTTGTTTCTTAAGAGAGCTATCTTCTTCTTATCAATCAAGGGCTGCAGAGCCTGGCTGTTTGCCACAAATCAGTCCTGCCTCTTATGATCCACAGTGCCGTAAACCCCTACCGCAGTTTTATAAAGAGTTTCCTTAATTTAAGTTTACCTCACTTTTCACTTATAGTACAATTTTCTGGTGTATCAGTGAAAGCGTCTTTAAGTTGCTGTTGAAACTGAAAGCACTTTTCAGGATCTTGAGTGTTAATAATATTAATCTTGGGGCTAGATTTGTTTTTAGCTGTGTAGATTCGCTTTGGTCTCAGTCTAACCCTTACCTCACAAGAATGATCCGTATCATAGTCAGCAGTGTGGTAATTTCGAGTCAAAGATGTATAGTTCAGATGTTGTCTCCGTGTGATGATGAAGTCCAGTTTGTGCCAATGGCCGGATCTTGGATGTTTCCATGTGACCTTATGCAGCTCTTTTGTTTTTAAAAAAAAAGGAATTTGTAATGCATGGATAATTTCTGGTGCAATGCTCCAGCAGCCTTTGCCCATTTTCAATCATGCGACCGATGTTGTATTTTCCAAGGCACACTGGCCTTGAACTCGAGTCCTTGCGCACACGAGCATTGAAATCACCGAGCATATAAATGTAGTCGGATTTTGGAACTGCCTTGATCACGGAGTCTAACTCCTCATAGAACAAATCCTTCACATCAACAGAGGAATCGAGTGTCGGTGCATATGCAGGAATAATGGTGGCGAAACCACAAGAGGCTGCCTAGCGCAGGGATAATAGTCTTTCCTTACCTCCTGCTGGAATTTCAATCATACCCAGTAGCGAATTCTTCACTGCAAAGCCCACATCGTGTTGCCTTTTTTCTTCCTGCCCTCTATCTTTCAAAAAAAGGTGTAATTGTTTTACCTGAGTGACCCTTCCTCAGCGAGGCGAGTCTCTTGCAGGCCAGTAATATCAATGTTAAGACGATTGAGTTCGGCATCAATCACAGCCGTTTTTCTCAAATCGTAAGTATTAGAAAAGTCAGTGGAAAATTCAGTGGAAGTAGGTGTCTCCAACCGTCAGAGGCAATGCATGGCGCCCCATGTCTACGCCAGTTGACAGGGACTTATAACCCGTAACAGTTGCCTCTCGCTTTGATTCCGAGACCGGTTAAGACCAGGGATGGAGTTATTGCCTCTCCATAGCAAAAAGCATGGGCTAACATGTAGACATCATGTGTTGCTCATGCAATATGATCCCCTCTCGGCCTGCCTAGTTCACTCCAGAGGAAAGGTACCACCTATACATCTGTAACAAGACAAGCTGCAGAACCTGCCGGATAATACAGCAAAGCTCTAACTGTTCGCCTGTCGGAGCTTCGATACTAAACCAGCTGTCAACCAAGGCTTAGGGCCTGGTCTCCACCAGTCTCCACCAATTCTTCTCACCAGGCAGGGTAAGGCCAGTACCCTCCCAATTGCACTCTTCCGTATATATATATATATATATATATATATATATATATATATATATATACATGCAACAACAACAAAAAACAACCAAATGTCACCCGCCTAAACAGCAAGAAAATGCAGCTGTCGTTTGAAAATATGCTGGAAGACCGCCTCAAGCCCAATGCTGCAGCTAAACAGGAAGCAGAAACAGAGTGGAGAGCCCTAAAGGACATAATTTACAACACTACTATGGAAACCCTGGTCCCAGCTCCCCGAAAGCATTAAGACTGGTTTGAAGAACATTCCGAAGACATCAATCAACTGCTGGCTGAGAAACATCTTCTCTTCAAGGCACATTTGAATGACCCGAAGTCAACATAAAAAAGATGCCTTCAAGAACATTCAGAGAGCAGTGCAAACTTCGACACATGCGGGACTTCTTGCTGAGCAGCAAAGCTGATGAAATTCAAGGCTTTGCTGACAGACATGATTATAGGCGGCGTAATACAGACCACTTCATCACTAATGCCGAGGTGTCTATGAAAACGTGTGTTTAACACCATATATCCAATTTCTTTTCACTTTTCAGATAGGGCAATACAATATGGAGGAACATGTTGTGTGATAATCACTGGCACAGGAACGGAGCATAATGGGGCGACCCTTTGCCTTGAAGTTGGAACCGCGACTAACTATTTAACTAACAAACTAATTAACATTAACTAACTAACTAACTAATTAACTAACTAACTAACTAACTAACTGACTGACTGACTGATTGGCTGGCTGACTGACTAACTAACTAACTACACAACTAACTAATTAACTAATCCACTAATAAACTATTCCAATGGATTGAAAGTGTGTAAATGGGGACACGGTCTAAATCAGATTTACTACATTTGAGAATGATCTAACTAAAATCGTTAAATAAATACGCATGTATTGCTTGGCGCTCATAGAATTAGAGGAAATAAGCCGGGATTCTATGAGCGCCAAACAACACATGTGTGTTTATTTATGAACTGTCCTAGTGGCCTCAAAGAGCGTCCCAATTGATATTTTAGCTGAAACCTAATCTGTTCATCTCCGCCACACCCTTACATTTTTGGAACCACTAAGAACAAACCAGCTGAATTGTTTTACAACACTTGATCGCGCACAAAGGAATCCGCAAAGAACATATAGATTACGCGAGAGAACAAAAACATGTTGACAGCTGATGCAAACTTGGGCGTCACTTGAGGAAATAATCTTACCCAGGTCTGACCCTACTTCGCGTTTTGGATGTAGGGGAGGGGGGGGGGGGGGGGGGGGAAGGGATGATTGCAAACAGAGAAAAACACGTAAATGAAACATAATGGCAGTTTGACAGTTGGCACGTCCCGCCTGTTGGAATATTCAATATGGCGTTGTGGCGATCGGCGTTTCTGGCACCCTAACATCAACTGGCAAACTAGGTTGTTTGTGTGTGGCACTTGGGATTGCCCAGCCATGTGAATGTAAGAGCAGGGGTTTTGGCAGGTTTGTTGTATCTGACTGTCCAGTTGTTCATTATTTGATCTATATAGTGATTAAGTGCCCCAGGTTGTGTGTTAGATGGTTGGAGAAATTCAGGATGGTGGGTTGTATGGCATTGTGGCATCATTTTGGACATACTGGATTTCGTGCTGGATAGGAGAATGGGAACGCGTGGCGATCGGTGTCATACGACACGGCGACGGCGACCAAGAAGTAGAAGAAGAAGAAGAAGAAGAAGAAGAAGAAGAAGAAGAAGAAGAAGAAGAAGAAGAAGAACGAACGAAGGAACGAACGAACGAACGAACGAACGAACGAACGAACGAACGAACGAACAAACAGACTTTATTTTCAAAGGGTAACAAATTGGGCACGCAGGCCCGTCTTGCATTCGGCCCTTCCAATCACTCATCTTTCTTTCATCAACAGTTCATAGGAAAAAACATTGGCACATGAATTTTGTAAACATAAACAATGCATATTACTATGTTATGAGACACACCCACCACCCACCCACACATCCCCCATTCACTCCAACTCCCCCACCCAACCACACACATAATCCACACACACATACATACTCCCACCCATCCACCACATCCCTACACCTACACATCTCCCCACCAACACACACCTCTCACCCACCACACATCCCATCCACCCACACCCCAAGCACACATACATTCCCCAACCCACACATCCCCCACCCACACACATCCACCCACCTACACACATCCCCCCACCCACTCACATATCCTCTACCCGTCCCATACCCTGAGTGGGAAGAAGAAGAAGAAGAAGAAGAAGAAGAAGAAGAAGAAGAAGAAGAAGAAGAAGAAGAAGAAGAAGAAGAAGAAGAAGAAGAAGAAGAAGAAGAAGAAGAAGAAGAGTGTTAAATCGATTGTAACATAATGTTAAGCAATCTCATCTCATCTTGGTCCTCTTGTACCTCACGGTGTCGAAGTGAAGCATAAACAGCGGTAGGGTGCCCTTTATGTTATATATATATACGAATGAATGCAGTGAAGAAAGTATACATGAATTTTATAATGACATGGAATGTGCTTTGAAGAACTATAACTAATCAGAAATAAATATTATATTGCATGATTTTAACGCAAAAGTAGGAAATCAAGACGATGGATGCAGTGTAGGCAACCATGGTTTGGGATAGCGAAACGAAAGAGGATACGGACTTGTAGAATGGGCAAAAGAACAAGAAAAGGGTTGCACGAAACACCTGTTTTAAACAGCCGCCTCGAATATTATAGACACGGAGGAGTCCATTCAGCAGGATTAAAGATCAGATGGATTACACCATAATTAGTAGGTTTCGAAATGCGTTAACAGTCGTAAAAACAGTCCCCATTGCAGACTGTTACAGTGACCACGGATTAATTACAGGAACATTGAGGGTAAAGTTTTAAACAGTAAATATTCAACATCATCATCATCATCAAGTGCCGTGCCGGCTGGCGTAGGCGTTCATGGCTCTCCATAGATCTCGGTCTTTGGTTTTCTGGATCAACTCTGCTGCTGATATTCCTCCATGCCACCGTCTCAATCCATCCAGCATCACTTCTCTTGGTCTACCTCTGCCTCTCTTCCCCTCGATCTTTCCAGTTGTTACGATGTTCTCCAATGCCTCTCTTCTCATCACATGACCGAGGAAAGCTGTTTGTCTCTGTCTTATTGTTGTATATAATGTTCTAGTTTCATTAGCCTGTTTCAGGCAGTCGTCGTTAGTTACTCTGGCAGTCCAAGGAATTCGCAACATTCGTCTCAGGAATCACATCTCTGTTGCTTCTAATTTCTTCTTAATTTGTTCATTTACATTCCAAGATTCACTGCCATACAGCAAAACTGGTTCTATATAGCATTTCAGCACTCTCTTTCTTACATTCAGTGATAGTGACTTATTGCATAAGATACTCTTCATTTTCTGAAATGCGGCTTTTGCCTGCCCTATTCTGCTCCTAATCTCTGTTGTACATCTTCCATCTGATGTTATAAATGCGCCTAGGTATCTAAAATTATCAACTTGGTTAAGGATTTTCCCTTCTATTTCTATGTCACATTTTGGTGTCACCATTTTCTTTGATATTACCATTGTTACTGTTTTCTTGATATTCAAGGAGAGTCCTTTCCTTGCACTCTCTGTTACTACAACGTCTAATAATTGTTGTAGGTCTGTTGAATTATCCGCCACCAATACTGTGTCATCTGCATAGCGTATATTATTTATATTATAACCTCCAACTAGTATTCCTGGCACTCTTTGATCTCTCTCATTATTACTTCGCTATACAGGGAGAAAAGATCTGGTGACAAGACACACCCTTGTCGTACTCCTAGCTTTATCTGTTCGTAACTACCCTCTTTATTTCCCATTTTAATTGCTGCTACTTGGTTCCAGTAAACATTCTTTATTATTCTTAAATCTTTTCCATATATATTGATATCTTTCAACATTTTAATCAGTTCATCATGTTTTACTTTATCAAATGCCTTAGTATAATCTATGAAGCACAAATATATGTCTCTCTGTTTCTCTGTTGACCTGTCTATTAGTGTCCGTAATGTATACATTGCATTGTTTGTGCCCTTTCCTTCCACAAATCCATACTGTTCTTCACTAATTTCCATTTTTTTTTTCTTTTTGGTTCTTCTCATTATGATTCTGAGTAGAAGCTTAGTGATATGGTTTATAAGGTTAATTGTACGAAAATCTTCACAATCAATTGCTCCTGGTCTTTTTGGTATAGCTATAAATACAGATTTCAGCATATCACTGGGTAAATATCCACTGCTGTAAATATCATTCAACATTTTGATTAATATATCTACTCCAAATTCTCCCAATACTTCTAATTCTTCTATTGTGATTTCATCTGGCCCAGCTGTCTTTCCTTTCTTCATACGTTTCATAGCGTCAGCGACTTCTTCTTTCAGAATATTCAACAGGAAACCCTAAATATGATTTGTGAAAATTGAAAACTGACAAAAAACACAAAATAATTTCACTTAGAAGTAAAGAATAAATCACATATATTGTCTGATTTAGAGTTCCTATTTCAAGATGTGGATGATCAGTGGGACATATTGAAGAATTCAATCAGATGTGCTGCAGAAAAAAACAAAAAATTATTCCAAACTTAAAGAAAGTGGGTCGTAAGATATGAATGACTGAATACATTTTACAACTAATGGAAACAGAAGACAGAACAAAAATTATCCTGCCAAATATGAAGAAATTCACAGAAAAGTCAGAATAGTATATAAAGAGTCAAAAGAAGCATGGCTATAGAAAAAATTAATAGAAATTGAAAAACAACACAGCAGTAGAAAAATACCAAACTAATGCACACAAGTTTCAGGAGCTTACTAATCAAAGAAGATGTATATCAGCAAGAAAAAGATGGGAAAAAATCACAGTAGAAAAAGATACGATTTTACATGTATGGTCAGATTATGTAAAAATCCTTTATGATGATAACAGAGAAGAACAGTATAATATTTAAGGAAAAAAAATGTTTAAACTTTTAAAATAAATAAGGACCATCAATTTTAAAGATGGGGGTTCAAAATGCTCTTAAGCATATGAAATCTGGCAAGACCCCCGGTTCAGACAGCATCACGACAGACATGATTAATGCTTTAGAAGAATATGGAATAGATAAAGTTACCAGACTGCTGCATACATTATATGATACTGGAAATATACCTCAAGAATTATGTAACTCGGTATTTATTGCAATCCCAACGAAATCAGGAGCCTTGGAATGTGATCAACATCGAACAATTTGTATAATGTATAAAATCACGTATATATCAGCATACATATAGTATAGCATATACACACATACATATAGCATATATATATATCAGGTATAAAATCACGAAGATTTTACTAAGAATTATCATGCAAAGAATTAGGGAAAAGATATAACCTGAAAAAGGAGAAGAACAATGTGGGTTTGTAGAAGGTAAGGGTACAGTAAATGCTGTGTATATACTGAGAATAGTAATTGAACGTTCTGTGGAAGTAAACAAAGATCTACACCTGTGTTTTATTGACTACACAAAGGCTTTCGATAAAGTAAGACATGTCGACGTGATAAGGATGCTTGAAGATCTACAAGTTGATGGAAAAGACCTTAGACTTGTAAAATATATATATCGGAAACAACAAGCTGCCATAAGAATTATTAATTAAGTAGGTTAATATCAGCTTAATAAGAGAGGTGTGAGACAGGGATCTGTAATGTCTCCAGATCTTGTTATCACTGTACAGTGAACATATTTTCAGAAATATAGAAGATATGGAAGGAATCAAAATTGGGGGACGATACATCAATAACATTAGAAATGCAGATGATACAGTCTTGATTGCAGACAATGAACAGGACCTGCAGCATGTAGTAGATGCGGTTGTTGCACACAGTGAAAAACTAGGGTTAGAATTGAATTGTAAGAAGACTAAGATTATGGTCGTCACTGGGAAGAAGGAAATACCACAATGTGATATACGAGTAGATGGGCATAGTCTTAAACAAGTGAATCGGTACAGTTATCTTGAACCAGTCATAACATCTGATGGGAGATGCCTTGAAGAAATTAGAACAAGACTTGCCTCTGCGAAGGTAGCCTTTTGCAAGATGAAAAACATACTGACCAATAAAAAGTTGTCAACTGAAACGAAAAAAAAGCGTGTTGAAGTGCTACATAGATCCTGCACTTTTGTATGGATGTGAAGCGTGAACAATGAGCAGACAGGCTGAAAAACATCTGATGGCTGTGGAAATGTGACAAACCATAAATTGTACGATTTATTGCCTGTCATATTTTGCCGCATCCCGTCAGGTACATATATCTACTTACATCCCGACAGGTATATATATATATATATATATATATGATACCAAAATAATCACAAAGGTTTATTACATGGTGAAGGGTAAAGTCACCTCTGTCAAATTGTGTTGAAGTAGATCATTTGTCATAATCACATCGAAAATCACCTGAAGCGAATCTCGTGAATGATGTCTCCTGATGTTCGATTCAATTTAACAGCCTCTTTCTATTTGTGTTGCTTTCTGATTTAAACTGTTGTGTCCCACCTTAGCGTTTATCTTCGGCGATTCTACAAGTGCCAGTCATGACCCAAACACGCCTGCGGTACCCTCCTACATTGTAAAGAGGCCGAAGAGGCCGTGGGACTCTCCGTGGTGAAGTGGTTAGGCAGCCTTTTTGGCGCTCTAAAGTTTGTAGGTTCGATTCCGGGCTACTATATTCGGTTCCCGAGTACAATTCTCTCGGAGACTCCTGGGTGTCATGGCTGCAGCTAATTGGTTAGTTCTTTGTATGGCCGTGCCATATGGGATAAAGATCCAGTGCAATGAGATCGATCCTCTTGAATTTTTTTTTTTTTTAAGAGGCGAAACATTCGCGGACGGTAGGCGGGGGAAAAGGGTGGAAGGACGATTCTTTAGGAAATCTTAAACCTATTTCTGTTTCTTCTGTAGAGGAACTCATACTACTAGTTGGGTTGTCTTCAAATGGTTATCTCAGATGGTTTGTCGAGACTTCTCTCCTGTTTGTTCCACTTTTCACGTGGGGCAATGAGCAGCATTTTGTGTGATATTTACTGGCACAGGAACGGAGCATAATTGGGCGACCCTTTGCCGTGAACTTGGAACCGCAACAATTTAATCTTTCCTCTTATGTGCTGGCATTCTATTCACCGGAAGCGACCTATAGTCAGTTGACTTGCTCACAATCACGCACTCGGAAGTGACCTATAGCTGGTTGGCTTGTTCATGGTCACGTCTTGGGATGAACATATCACCGGATGTTTACTGGACCGACTCTAGTGATTATGTAGTATTTAGCACATACTGTCACAAACTGA